>JAZKLR010000075.1:0-138866 GCA_037103525.1 Ganaspis brasiliensis | reverse complement strand
GTTTTTGATGTTTAATTAGGTGTTAATTTTACTGTTTAAGGAAGGGGATGGTTTTTGATGTTTAATTAGAGGTTAATTTAGCTGTTTTAGGTGGGGGATGGTTTTTGATGTTTAATTAGAGGTTAATTTAGCTGTTTTAGGTGGGGGATGGTTTTTGATGTTTAATTAGGTGTTAATTTTACTGTTTTAGGTGGGGGATGGTTTTTGATGTTTAATTAGGTGTTAATTTTACTGTTTTAGGAAGGGGATGGTTTTTGATGTTTAATTAGGTGTTAATTTTACTGTTTAAGGAAGGGGATGGTTTTTGATGTTTAATTAGGTGTTAATTTTACTGTTTTAGGAAGGGGATGGTTTTTGATGTTTAATTAGAGGTTAATTTAGCTGTTTTAGGTGGGGGATGGTTTTTGATGTTTAATTAGAGGTTAATTTAGCTGTTTTAGAAAGGGGATGGTTTTTGATGTTTAATTAGAGGTTAATTTAGCTGTTTTAGAAAGGGGATGGTTTTTGATGTTTAATTAGGTGTTAATTTTACTGTTTTAGGAAGGGGATGGTTTTTGATGTTTAATTAGGTGTTAATTTTACTGTTTTAGGAAGGGGATGGTTTTTGATGTTTAATTAGGTGTTAGTTTTACTGTTTTAGGAAGGGGATGGTTTTTGATGTTTAATTAGGTGTTAATTTTACTGTTTTAGGAAGGGGATGGTTTTTGATGTTTAATTAGGTGTTAATTTTACTGTTTTAGGAAGGGGATGGTTTTTGATGTTTAATTAGGTGTTAATTTTACTGTTTTAGGTGGGGGATGGTTTTTGATGTTTAATTAGGTGTTAATTTTACTGTTTTAGGAAGGGGATGGTTTTTGATGTTTAATTAGGTGTTAGTTTTACTGTTTTAGAAAGGGGATGGTTTTTGATGTTTAATTAGGTGTTAATTTTACTGTTTTAGGTGGGGGATGGTTTTTGATGTTTAATTAGGTGTTAATTTTACTGTTTTAGGAAGGGGATGGTTTTTGATGTTTAATTAGGTGTTAATTTTCCTCTTTTATCTGGGGGATGGTTTTTGATGTTTAATTAGGTGTTAATTTTACTGTTTTAGAAAGGGGATGGTTTTTGATGTTTAATTAGGTGTTAATTTTACTGTTTTAGGAAGGGGATGGTTTTTGATGTTTAATTAGGTGTTAATTTTACTGTTTTAGGAAGGGGATGGTTTTTGATGTTTAATTAGGTGTTAGTTTTACTGTTTTAGAAAGGGGATGGTTTTTGATGTTTAATTAGGTGTTAATTTTACTGTTTTAGGAAGGGGATGGTTTTTGATGTTTAATTAGGTGTTAATTTTACTGTTTTAGGAAGGGGATGGTTTTTGATGTTTAATTAGGTGTTAATTTTACTGTTTTAGGAAGGGGATGGTTTTTGATGTTTAATTAGGTGTTAATTTTACTGTTTTAGGTGGGGGATGGTTTTTGATGTTTAATTAGGTGTTAATTTTACTGTTTTAGGAAGGGGATGGTTTTTGATGTTTAATTAGGTGTTAATTTTACTGTTTTAGGAAGGGGATGGTTTTTGATGTTTAATTAGGTGTTAATTTTACTGTTTTAGGAAGGGGATGGTTTTTGATGTTTAATTAGGTGTTAATTTTACTGTTTTAGGTGGGGGATGGTTTTTGATGTTTAATTAGGTGTTAATTTTACTGTTTTAGGAAGGGGATGGTTTTTGATGTTTAATTAGGTGTTAATTTTACTGTTTTAGGTGGGGGATGGTTTTTGATGTTTAATTAGGTGTTAATTTTACTGTTTTAGGAAGGGGATGGTTTTTGATGTTTAATTAGGTGTTAATTTTACTGTTTAAGGAAGGGGATGGTTTTTGATGTTTAATTAGGTGTTAATTTTACTGTTTTAGGAAGGGGATGGTTTTTGATGTGTAATTAGGTATTAATTTAGGTGTTTTAGGGAGGGGATGTTTTTCGATGTCTAATTAGGTGTTAAATGTGGTGTCTAGGATGGGGGGTGTGTTTTGATGTGTAATTAGGTGTTAAATGTGGTGCTCTACGTAGGGGGTGTGTTTTGACGTGTAATTAGGTGTTAAATGTGGTGTCTAGGATGGGGGGTGTGTTTTGATGTGTAATTAGGTGTTAATTTTACTGTTTTAGGAAGGGGATGGTTTTTGATGTTTAATTAGGTGTTAATTTTACTGTTTTAGGAAGGGGATGGTTTTTGATGTTTAATTAGGTGTTAATTTTACTGTTTTAGGAAGGGGATGGTTTTTGATGTTTAATTAGGTGTTAATTTTACTGTTTTAGGAAGGGGATGGTTTTTGATGTTTAATTAGGTGTTAATTTTACTGTTTTAGGAAGGGGATGGTTTTTGATGTGTAATTAGGTGTTAAATGTGGTGTCTAGGATGGGGGATGGTTTTTGATGTTTAATTAGGTGTTAAATGTGGTGTCTAGGATGGGGGATGGTTTTTGATGTTTAATTAGGTGTTAATTTTACTGTTTTAGGAAGGGGATGGTTTTTGATGTTTAATTAGAGGTTAATTTAGCTGTTTTAGGTGGGGGATGGTTTTTGATGTTTAATTAGAGGTTAATTTAGCTGTTTTAGAAAGGGGATGGTTTTTGATGTTTAATTAGGTGTTAATTTTACTGTTTTAGGAAGGGGATGGTTTTTGATGTTTAATTAGGTGTTAATTTTACTGTTTTAGGAAGGGGATGGTTTTTGATGTTTAATTAGGTGTTAGTTTTACTGTTTTAGAAAGGGGATGGTTTTTGATGTTTAATTAGGTGTTAATTTTACTGTTTTAGGAAGGGGATGGTTTTTGATGTTTAATTAGGTGTTAATTTTACTGTTTTAGGAAGGGGATGGTTTTTGATGTTTAATTAGGTGTTAATTTTACTGTTTTAGGAAGGGGATGGTTTTTGATGTTTAATTAGGTGTTAATTTTACTGTTTTAGGTGGGGGATGGTTTTTGATGTTTAATTAGGTGTTAATTTTACTGTTTTAGGAAGGGGATGGTTTTTGATGTTTAATTAGGTGTTAATTTTACTGTTTTAGGAAGGGGATGGTTTTTGATGTTTAATTAGGTGTTAATTTTACTGTTTTAGGTGGGGGATGGTTTTTGATGTTTAATTAGGTGTTAATTTTACTGTTTTAGGAAGGGGATGGTTTTTGATGTTTAATTAGGTGTTAATTTTACTGTTTTAGGAAGGGGATGGTTTTTGATGTTTAATTAGGTGTTAATTTTACTGTTTTAGGTGGGGGATGGTTTTTGATGTTTAATTAGGTGTTAATTTTACTGTTTTAGGTGGGGGATGGTTTTTGATGTTTAATTAGGTGTTAATTTTACTGTTTTAGGAAGGGGATGGTTTTTGATGTTTAATTAGGTGTTAATTTTACTGTTTTAGGAAGGGGATGGTTTTTGATGTTTAATTAGGTGTTAATTTTCCTCTTTTATCTGGGGGATGGTTTTTGATGTTTAATTAGGTGTTAATTTTACTGTTTTAGGTGGGGGATGGTTTTTGATGTTTAATTAGGTGTTAATTTTACTGTTTTAGGAAGGGGATGGTTTTTGATGTTTAATTAGGTGTTAATTTTACTGTTTAAGGAAGGGGATGGTTTTTGATGTTTAATTAGAGGTTAATTTAGCTGTTTTAGGTGGGGGATGGTTTTTGATGTTTAATTAGAGGTTAATTTAGCTGTTTTAGGTGGGGGATGGTTTTTGATGTTTAATTAGGTGTTAATTTTACTGTTTTAGGTGGGGGATGGTTTTTGATGTTTAATTAGGTGTTAATTTTACTGTTTTAGGAAGGGGATGGTTTTTGATGTTTAATTAGGTGTTAATTTTACTGTTTAAGGAAGGGGATGGTTTTTGATGTTTAATTAGGTGTTAATTTTACTGTTTTAGGAAGGGGATGGTTTTTGATGTGTAATTAGGTATTAATTTAGGTGTTTTAGGGAGGGGATGTTTTTCGATGTCTAATTAGGTGTTAAATGTGGTGTCTAGGATGGGGGGTGTGTTTTGATGTGTAATTAGGTGTTAAATGTGGTGTCTAGGATGGGGGATGGTTTTTGATGTTTAATTAGGTGTTAATTTTACTGTTTTAGGAAGGGGATGGTTTTTGATGTTTAATTAGGTGTTAATTTTACTGTTTAAGGAAGGGGATGGTTTTTGATGTTTAATTAGGTGTTAATTTTACTGTTTTAGGAAGGGGATGGTTTTTGATGTTTAATTAGGTGTTAATTTTACTGTTTTAGGAAGGGGATGGTTTTTGATGTTTAATTAGGTGTTAATTTTACTGTTTTAGGAAGGGGATGGTTTTTGATGTTTAATTAGGTGTTAATTTTACTGTTTTAGGAAGGGGATGGTTTTTGATGTTTAATTAGGTGTTAATTTTACTGTTTTAGGAAGGGGATGGTTTTTGATGTTTAATTAGGTGTTAATTTTACTGTTTTAGGTGGGGGATGGTTTTTGATGTTTAATTAGGTGTTAATTTTACTGTTTTAGGAAGGGGATGGTTTTTGATGTTTAATTAGGTGTTAATTTTACTGTTTTAGGAAGGGGATGGTTTTTGATGTTTAATTAGGTGTTAATTTTACTGTTTTAGGTGGGGGATGGTTTTTGATGTTTAATTAGGTGTTAATTTTACTGTTTTAGGAAGGGGATGGTTTTTGATGTTTAATTAGGTGTTAATTTTACTGTTTTAGGAAGGGGATGGTTTTTGATGTGTAATTAGGTATTAATTTAGGTGTTTTAGGGAGGGGATGTTTTTCGATGTCTAATTAGGTGTTAAATGTGGTGTCTAGGATGGGGGGTGTGTTTTGATGTGTAATTAGGTGTTAAATGTGGTGTCTAGGATGGGGGATGGTTTTTGATGTTTAATTAGGTGTTAATTTTACTGTTTAAGGAAGGGGATGGTTTTTGATGTTTAATTAGAGGTTAATTTAGCTGTTTTAGGTGGGGGATGGTTTTTGATGTTTAATTAGAGGTTAATTTAGCTGTTTTAGAAAGGGGATGGTTTTTGATGTTTAATTAGAGGTTAATTTAGCTGTTTTAGAAAGGGGATGGTTTTTGATGTTTAATTAGGTGTTAATTTTACTGTTTTAGGAAGGGGATGGTTTTTGATGTTTAATTAGGTGTTAATTTTACTGTTTTAGGAAGGGGATGGTTTTTGATGTTTAATTAGGTGTTAGTTTTACTGTTTTAGAAAG
Organism: Ganaspis brasiliensis; assembly: GCA_037103525.1. NCBI lineage: Eukaryota > Metazoa > Arthropoda > Insecta > Hymenoptera > Figitidae > Ganaspis > Ganaspis brasiliensis. The sequence goes on along the minus strand of JAZKLR010000075.1, from coordinate 133,672 downwards.
GGGATGGTTTTTGATGTTTAATTAGGTGTTAGTTTTACTGTTTTAGGAAGGGGATGGTTTTTGATGTTTAATTAGGTGTTAATTTTACTGTTTTAGGAAGGGGATGGTTTTTGATGTTTAATTAGGTGTTAATTTTACTGTTTTAGGAAGGGGATGGTTTTTGATGTTTAATTAGGTGTTAATTTTACTGTTTTAGGTGGGGGATGGTTTTTGATGTTTAATTAGGTGTTAATTTTACTGTTTTAGGAAGGGGATGGTTTTTGATGTTTAATTAGGTGTTAATTTTACTGTTTAAGGAAGGGGATGGTTTTTGATGTTTAATTAGAGGTTAATTTAGCTGTTTTAGGTGGGGGATGGTTTTTGATGTTTAATTAGAGGTTAATTTAGCTGTTTTAGGTGGGGGATGGTTTTTGATGTTTAATTAGGTGTTAATTTTACTGTTTTAGGTGGGGGATGGTTTTTGATGTTTAATTAGGTGTTAATTTTACTGTTTTAGGAAGGGGATGGTTTTTGATGTTTAATTAGGTGTTAATTTTACTGTTTAAGGAAGGGGATGGTTTTTGATGTTTAATTAGGTGTTAATTTTACTGTTTTAGGAAGGGGATGGTTTTTGATGTGTAATTAGGTATTAATTTAGGTGTTTTAGGGAGGGGATGTTTTTCGATGTCTAATTAGGTGTTAAATGTGGTGTCTAGGATGGGGGGTGTGTTTTGATGTGTAATTAGGTGTTAAATGTGGTGTCTAGGATGGGGGATGGTTTTTGATGTTTAATTAGGTGTTAATTTTACTGTTTTAGGAAGGGGATGGTTTTTGATGTTTAATTAGAGGTTAATTTAGCTGTTTTAGGTGGGGGATGGTTTTTGATGTTTAATTAGAGGTTAATTTAGCTGTTTTAGAAAGGGGATGGTTTTTGATGTTTAATTAGAGGTTAATTTAGCTGTTTTAGAAAGGGGATGGTTTTTGATGTTTAATTAGGTGTTAATTTTACTGTTTTAGGAAGGGGATGGTTTTTGATGTTTAATTAGTTGTTAATTTTACTGTTTTAGGAAGGGGATGGTTTTTGATGTTTAATTAGGTGTTAGTTTTACTGTTTTAGAAAGGGGATGGTTTTTGATGTTTAATTAGGTGTTAATTTTACTGTTTTAGGAAGGGGATGGTTTTTGATGTTTAATTAGGTGTTAATTTTACTGTTTTAGGAAGGGGATGGTTTTTGATGTTTAATTAGGTGTTAATTTTACTGTTTTAGGAAGGGGATGGTTTTTGATGTTTAATTAGGTGTTAATTTTACTGTTTTAGGAAGGGGATGGTTTTTGATGTTTAATTAGGTGTTAATTTTACTGTTTTAGGTGGGGGATGGTTTTTGATGTTTAATTAGGTGTTAATTTTACTGTTTTAGGAAGGGGATGGTTTTTGATGTTTAATTAGGTGTTAATTTTACTGTTTTAGGAAGGGGATGGTTTTTGATGTTTAATTAGGTGTTAATTTTACTGTTTTAGGAAGGGGATGGTTTTTGATGTTTAATTAGGTGTTAATTTTACTGTTTAAGGAAGGGGATGGTTTTTGATGTTTAATTAGAGGTTAATTTAGCTGTTTTAGGTGGGGGATGGTTTTTGATGTTTAATTAGGTGTTAATTTTACTGTTTTAGGAAGGGGATGGTTTTTGATGTTTAATTAGGTGTTAATTTTACTGTTTTAGGAAGGGGATGGTTTTTGATGTTTAATTAGGTGTTAATTTTACTGTTTTAGGTGGGGGATGGTTTTTGATGTTTAATTAGGTGTTAATTTTACTGTTTTAGGTGGGGGATGGTTTTTGATGTTTAATTAGGTGTTAATTTTACTGTTTTAGGAAGGGGATGGTTTTTGATGTTTAATTAGGTGTTAATTTTACTGTTTAAGGAAGGGGATGGTTTTTGATGTTTAATTAGAGGTTAATTTAGCTGTTTTAGGTGGGGGATGGTTTTTGATGTTTAATTAGAGGTTAATTTAGCTGTTTTAGGTGGGGGATGGTTTTTGATGTTTAATTAGGTGTTAATTTTACTGTTTTAGGTGGGGGATGGTTTTTGATGTTTAATTAGGTGTTAATTTTACTGTTTTAGGAAGGGGATGGTTTTTGATGTTTAATTAGGTGTTAATTTTACTGTTTAAGGAAGGGGATGGTTTTTGATGTTTAATTAGGTGTTAATTTTACTGTTTTAGGAAGGGGATGGTTTTTGATGTGTAATTAGGTATTAATTTAGGTGTTTTAGGGAGGGGATGTTTTTCGATGTCTAATTAGGTGTTAAATGTGGTGTCTAGGATGGGGGGTGTGTTTTGATGTGTAATTAGGTGTTAAATGTGGTGTCTAGGATGGGGGATGGTTTTTGATGTTTAATTAGGTGTTAATTTTACTGTTTTAGGAAGGGGATGGTTTTTGATGTTTAATTAGAGGTTAATTTAGCTGTTTTAGGTGGGGGATGGTTTTTGATGTTTAATTAGAGGTTAATTTAGCTGTTTTAGAAAGGGGATGGTTTTTGATGTTTAATTAGAGGTTAATTTAGCTGTTTTAGAAAGGGGATGGTTTTTGATGTTTAATTAGGTGTTAATTTTACTGTTTTAGGAAGGGGATGGTTTTTGATGTTTAATTAGGTGTTAATTTTACTGTTTTAGGAAGGGGATGGTTTTTGATGTTTAATTAGGTGTTAGTTTTACTGTTTTAGGAAGGGGATGGTTTTTGATGTTTAATTAGGTGTTAATTTTACTGTTTTAGGAAGGGGATGGTTTTTGATGTTTAATTAGGTGTTAATTTTACTGTTTTAGGAAGGGGATGGTTTTTGATGTTTAATTAGGTGTTAGTTTTACTGTTTTAGGAAGGGGATGGTTTTTGATGTTTAATTAGGTGTTAATTTTACTGTTTTAGGAAGGGGATGGTTTTTGATGTTTAATTAGGTGTTAATTTTACTGTTTTAGGAAGGGGATGGTTTTTGATGTTTAATTAGGTGTTAATTTTACTGTTTTAGGTGGGGGATGGTTTTTGATGTTTAATTAGGTGTTAATTTTACTGTTTTAGGAAGGGGATGGTTTTTGATGTTTAATTAGGTGTTAATTTTACTGTTTAAGGAAGGGGATGGTTTTTGATGTTTAATTAGAGGTTAATTTAGCTGTTTTAGGTGGGGGATGGTTTTTGATGTTTAATTAGAGGTTAATTTAGCTGTTTTAGGTGGGGGATGGTTTTTGATGTTTAATTAGGTGTTAATTTTACTGTTTTAGGTGGGGGATGGTTTTTGATGTTTAATTAGGTGTTAATTTTACTGTTTTAGGAAGGGGATGGTTTTTGATGTTTAATTAGGTGTTAATTTTACTGTTTAAGGAAGGGGATGGTTTTTGATGTTTAATTAGGTGTTAATTTTACTGTTTTAGGAAGGGGATGGTTTTTGATGTGTAATTAGGTATTAATTTAGGTGTTTTAGGGAGGGGATGTTTTTCGATGTCTAATTAGGTGTTAAATGTGGTGTCTAGGATGGGGGGTGTGTTTTGATGTGTAATTAGGTGTTAAATGTGGTGTCTAGGATGGGGGATGGTTTTTGATGTTTAATTAGGTGTTAATTTTACTGTTTTAGGAAGGGGATGGTTTTTGATGTTTAATTAGAGGTTAATTTAGCTGTTTTAGGTGGGGGATGGTTTTTGATGTTTAATTAGAGGTTAATTTAGCTGTTTTAGAAAGGGGATGGTTTTTGATGTTTAATTAGAGGTTAATTTAGCTGTTTTAGAAAGGGGATGGTTTTTGATGTTTAATTAGGTGTTAATTTTACTGTTTTAGGAAGGGGATGGTTTTTGATGTTTAATTAGGTGTTAATTTTACTGTTTTAGGAAGGGGATGGTTTTTGATGTTTAATTAGGTGTTAGTTTTACTGTTTTAGGAAGGGGATGGTTTTTGATGTTTAATTAGGTGTTAATTTTACTGTTTTAGGAAGGGGATGGTTTTTGATGTTTAATTAGGTGTTAATTTTACTGTTTTAGGAAGGGGATGGTTTTTGATGTTTAATTAGGTGTTAATTTTACTGTTTTAGGTGGGGGATGGTTTTTGATGTTTAATTAGGTGTTAATTTTACTGTTTTAGGAAGGGGATGGTTTTTGATGTTTAATTAGGTGTTAATTTTACTGTTTAAGGAAGGGGATGGTTTTTGATGTTTAATTAGGTGTTAGTTTTACTGTTTTAGGAAGGGGATGGTTTTTGATGTTTAATTAGGTGTTAATTTTACTGTTTTAGGAAGGGGATGGTTTTTGATGTTTAATTAGGTGTTAATTTTACTGTTTTAGGTGGGGGATGGTTTTTGATGTTTAATTAGGTGTTAATTTTACTGTTTTAGGAAGGGGATGGTTTTTGATGTTTAATTAGGTGTTAATTTTACTGTTTAAGGAAGGGGATGGTTTTTGATGTTTAATTAGAGGTTAATTTAGCTGTTTTAGGTGGGGGATGGTTTTTGATGTTTAATTAGAGGTTAATTTAGCTGTTTTAGGTGGGGGATGGTTTTTGATGTTTAATTAGGTGTTAATTTTACTGTTTTAGGTGGGGGATGGTTTTTGATGTTTAATTAGGTGTTAATTTTACTGTTTTAGGAAGGGGATGGTTTTTGATGTTTAATTAGGTGTTAATTTTACTGTTTAAGGAAGGGGATGGTTTTTGATGTTTAATTAGGTGTTAATTTTACTGTTTTAGGAAGGGGATGGTTTTTGATGTGTAATTAGGTATTAATTTAGGTGTTTTAGGGAGGGGATGTTTTTCGATGTCTAATTAGGTGTTAAATGTGGTGTCTAGGATGGGGGGTGTGTTTTGATGTGTAATTAGGTGTTAAATGTGGTGTCTAGGATGGGGGGTGTGTTTTGATGTGTAATTAGGTATTAATTTAGGTGTTTTAGGGAGGGGATGTTTTTCGATGTCTAATTAGGTGTTAAATGTGGTGTCTAGGATGGGGGGTGTGTTTTGATGTGTAATTAGGTGTTAAATGTGGTGCTCTACGTAGGGGGTGTGTTTTGATGTGTAATTAGGTATTAATTTAGGTGTTTTAGGGAGGGGGTGTGTTTTGATGTGTAATTAGGTGTTAAATGTGGTGTCTAGGATGGGGGGTGTGTTTTGATGTGTAATTAGGTGTTAAATGTGGTGCTCTACGTAGGGGGTGTGTTTTGATGTGTAATTAGGTATTAATTTAGGTGTTTTAGGGAGGGGATGTTTTTCGATGTCTAATTAGGTGTTAAATGTGGTGTCTAGGATGGGGGATGGTTTTTGATGTCTAATTAGGTGTTAAATGTGGTGTCTAGGATGGGGGGTGTGTTTTGATGTGTAATTAGGTATTAATTTAGGTGTTTTAGGGAGGGGATGTTTTTCGATGTCTAATTAGGTGTTAAATGTGGTGTCTAGGATGGGGGGTGTGTTTTGATGTGTAATTAGGTGTTAAATGTGGTGTCTAGGATGGGGGATGTGTTTTGATGTGTAATTAGGTGTTAAATGTGGTGCTCTACGTAGGGGGTGTGTTTTGATGTGTAATTAGGTATTAATTTAGGTGTTTTAGGGAGGGGATGTTTTTCGATGTCTAATTAGGTGTTAAATGTGGTGTCTAGGATGGGGGGTGTGTTTTGATGTGTAATTAGGTGTTAAATGTGGTGCTCTACGTAGGGGGTGTGTTTTGACGTGTAATTAGGTGTTAAATGTGGTGTCTAGGATGGGGGGTGTGTTTTGATGTGTAATTAGGTGTTAAATGTGGTGCTCTACGTAGGGGGTGTGTTTTGATGTGTAATTAGGTATTAATTTAGGTGTTTTAGGGAGGGGATGTTTTTCGATGTCTAATTAGGTGTTAATTTTGGTGTTTTAGGTCGAAATCTTGATATAATTTTTTCGGGGTAGAAATCTCGATTTATTAAAAATTAAATTTTTTCGGGGTCGAAATCTTGATATAATTTTTTCGGGGTCGAAATCTTGATATACGTAAAATTAAATTTTTTCGGGGTCGAAATCTTGATATACGTAAAATACAATTTTTTCGGGGTCGAAATCTTGATATAATTTTTTCGGGGTCGAAATCTTGATATACGTAAAATACAATTTTTTCGGGGTCGAAATCTTGATATAATTTTTTCGGGGTCGAAATCTTGATATACGTAAAATTAAATTTTTTCGGGGTTGAAATCTTGATATAATTTTTTCGGGGTCGAAATCTTGATATACGTAAAATACAATTTTTTCGGGGTCGAAATCTTGATATACGTAAAATACAATTTTTTCGGGGTCGAAATCTTGATATAATTTTTTCGGGGTCGAAATCTTGATATACGTAAAATACAATTTTTTCGGGGTCGAAATCTTGATATACGTAAAATACAATTTTTTCGGGGTCGAAATCTTGATATAATTTTTTCGGGGTCGAAATCTTGATATACGTAAAATACAATTTTTTCGGGGTCGAAATCTTGATATAATTTTTTCGGGGTCGAAATCTTGATATACGTAAAATTAAATTTTTTCGGGGTCGAAATCTTGATATAATTTTTTCGGGGTCGAAATCTTGATATACGTAAAATACAATTTTTTCGGGGTCGAAATCTTGATATACATAAAATACAATTTTTTCGGGGTCGAAATCTTGATATAATTTTTTCGGGGTCGAAATCTTGATATACGTAAAATACAATTTTTTCGGGGTCGAAATCTTGATATACGTAAAATACAATTTTTTCGGGGTCGAAATCTTGATATAATTTTTTCGGGGTCGAAATCTTGATATACGTAAAAAACAATTTTTTCGGGGTCGAAATCTTGATATAATTTTTTCGGGGTCGAAATCTTGATATACGTAAAATACAATTTTTTCGGGGTCGAAATCTTGATATACGTAAAATACAATTTTTTCGGGGTCGAAATCTTGATATAATTTTTTCGGGGTCGAAATCTTGATATACGTAAAATACAATTTTTTCGGGGTCGAAATCTTGATATACGTAAAATACAATTTTTTCGGGGTCGAAATCTTGATATAATTTTTTCGGGGTCGAAATCTTGATATACGTAAAATTAAATTTTTTCGGGGTCGAAATCTTGATATAATTTTTTCGGGGTCGAAATCTTGATATACGTAAAATACAATTTTTTCGGGGTCGAAATCTTGATATACGTAAAATACAATTTTTTCGGGGTCGAAATCTTGATATACGTAAAATACAATTTTTTCGGGGTCGAAATCTTGATATAATTTTTTCGGGGTCGAAATCTTGATATACGTAAAATACAATTTTTTCGGGGTCGAAATCTTGATATACGTAAAATACAATTTTTTCGGGGTCGAAATCTTGATATACGTAAAATACAATTGTTTCGGGGTCGAAATCTTGATATAATTTTTTCGGGGTCGAAATCTTGATATACGTAAAATACAATTTTTTCGGGGTCGAAATCTTGATATACGTAAAATACAATTTTTTCGGGGTCGAAATCTTGATATAATTTTTTCGGGGTCGAAATCTTGATATACGTAAAATACAATTTTTTCGGGGTCGAAATCTTGATATAATTTTTTCGGGGTCGAAATCTTGATATACGTAAAATACAATTTTTTCGGGGTCGAAATCTTGATATACGTAAAATACAATTTTTTCGGGGTCGAAATCTTGATATAATTTTTTCGGGGTCGAAATCTTGATATACGTTAAATTAAATTTTTTCGGGGTCGAAATCTTGATATAATTTTTTCGGGGTCGAAATCTTGATATACGTAAAATACAATTTTTTCGGGGTCGAAATCTTGATATACGTAAAATACAATTTTTTCGGTGTCGAAATCTTGATATACGTAAAATACAATTTTTTCGGGGTCGAAATCTTGATATAATTTTTTCGGGGTCGAAATCTTGATATACGTAAAATACAATTTTTTCGGGGTCGAAATCTTGATATAATTTTTTCGGGGTCGAAATCTTGATATACGTAAAATTAAATTTTTTCGGGGTCGAAATCTTGATATAATTTTTTCGGGGTCGAAATCTTGATATACGTAAAATAAAATTTTTTCGGGGTCGAAATCTTGATATAATTTTTTCGGGGTCGAAATCTTGATATACGTAAAATACAATTTTTTTGGGGTCGAAATCTTGATATACGTAAAATACAATTTTTTCGGGGTCGAAATCTTGATATAATTTTTTCGGGGTCGAAATCTTGATATACGTAAAATACAATTTTTTCGGGGTCGAAATCTTGATATAATTTTTTCGGGGTCGAAATCTTGATATACGTAAAATACAATTTTTTCGGGGTCGAAATCTTGATATACGTAAAATACAATTTTTTCGGGGTCGAAATCTTGATATAATTTTTTCGGGGTCGAAATCTTGATATACGTAAAATACAATTTTTTCGGGGTCGAAATCTTGATATACGTAAAATACAATTTTTTCGGGGTCGAAATCTTGATATAATTTTTTCGGGGTCGAAATCTTGATATACGTAAAATTAAATTTTTTCGGGGTCGAAATCTTGATATAATTTTTTCGGGGTCGAAATCTTGATATACGTAAAATACAATTTTTTCGGGGTCGAAATCTTGATATACGTAAAATACAATTTTTTCGGGGTCGAAATCTTGATATAATTTTTTCGGGGTCGAAATCTTGATATACGTAAAATACAATTTTTTCGGGGTCGAAATCTTGATATACGTAAAATACAATTTTTTCGGGGTCGAAATCTTGATATAATTTTTTCGGGGTCGAAATCTTGATATACGTAAAATACAATTTTTTCGGGGTCGAAATCTTGATATACGTAAAATACAATTTTTTCGGGGTCGAAATCTTGATATAATTTTTTCGGGGTCGAAATCTTGATATACGTAAAATACAATTTTTTCGGGGTCGAAATCTTGATATACGTAAAATACAATTTTTTCGGGGTCGAAATCTTGATATACTTTTTTCGGGGTCGAAATCTTGATATACGTAAAATACAATTTTTTTGGGGTCGAAATCTTGATATAATTTTTTCGGGGTCGAAATCTTGATATACGTAAAATACAATTTTTTCGGGGTCGAAATCTTGATATAATTTTTTCGGGGTCGAAATCTTGATATACGTAAAATACAATTTTTTCGGGGTCGAAATCTTGATATAATTTTTTCGGGGTCGAAATCTTGATATACGTAAAATACAATTTTTTCGGGGTCGAAATCTTGATATACGTAAAATACAATTTTTTCGGGGTCGAAATCTTGATATAATTTTTTCGGGGTCGAAATCTTGATATACGTAAAATACAATTTTTTCGGGGTCGAAATCTTGATATAATTTTTTCGGGGTCGAAATCTTGATATACGTAAAATTAAATTTTTTCGGGGTCGAAATCTTGATATAATTTTTTCGGGGTCGAAATCTTGATATACGTAAAATACAATTTTTTCGGGGTCGAAATCTTGATATACATAAAATACAATTTTTTCGGGGTCGAAATCTTGATATAATTTTTTCGGGGTCGAAATCTTGATATACGTAAAATACAATTTTTTCGGGGTCGAAATCTTGATATAATTTTTTCGGGGTCGAAATCTTGATATACGTAAAATACAATTTTTTCGGGGTCGAAATCTTGATATAATTTTTTCGGGGTCGAAATCTTGATATAATTTTTTCGGGGTCGAAATCTTGATATACGTAAAATACAATTTTTTCGGGGTCGAAATCTTGATATACGTAAAATACAATCTTTTCGGGGTCGAAATCTTGATATAATTTTTTCGGGGTCGAAATCTTGATATACGTAAAATTAAATTTTTTCGGGGTCGAAATCTTGATATAATTTTTTCGGGGTCGAAATCTTGATATACGTAAAATACAATTTTTTCGGGGTCGAAATCTTGATATACGTAAAATACAATTTTTTCGGGGTCGAAATCTTGATATACGTAAAATACAATTTTTTCGGGGTCGAAATCTTGATATACGTAAAATACAATTTTTTCGGGGTCGAAATCTTGATATAATTTTTTCGGGGTCGAAATCTTGATATACGTAAAATACAATTTTTTCGGGGTCGAAATCTTGATATACGTAAAATACAATTTTTTCGGGGTCGAAATCTTGATATACGTAAAATACAATTTTTTCGGGGTCGAAATCTTGATATAATTTTTTCGGGGTCGAAATCTTGATATACGTAAAATACAATTTTTTCGGGGTCGAAATCTTGATATACGTAAAATACAATTTTTTCGGGGTCGAAATCTTGATATAATTTTTTCGGGGTCGAAATCTTGATATAATTTTTTCGGGGTAGAAATCTCGATTTATTAAAAATTAAATTTTTTCGGGGTCGAAATCTTGATATAATTTTTTCGGGGTCGAAATCTTGATATACGTAAAATTAAATTTTTTCGGGGTCGAAATCTTGATATAATTTTTTCGGGGTCGAAATCTTGATATACGTAAAATACAATTTTTTCGGGGTCGAAATCTTGATATAATTTTTTCGGGGTCGAAATCTTGATATACGTAAAATTCAATTTTTTCGGGGTCGAAATCTTGATATAATTTTTTCGGGGTCGAAATCTTGATATACGTAAAATTAAATTTTTTCGGGGTCGAAATCTTGATATAATTTTTTCGGGGTCGAAATCTTGATATACGTAAAATACAATTTTTTCGGGGTCGAAATCTTGATATACGTAAAATACAATTTTTTCGGGGTCGAAATCTTGATATACGTAAAATACAATTTTTTCGGGGTCGAAATCTTGATATACGTAAAATACAATTTTTTCGGGGTCGAAATCTTGATATACGTAAAATACAATTTTTTCGGGGTCGAAATCTTGATATACGTAAAATACAATTTTTTCGGGGTCGAAATCTTGATATAATTTTTTCGGGGTCGAAATCTTGATATACGTAAAATACAATTTTTTCGGGGTCGAAATCTTGATATAATTTTTTCGGGGTCGAAATCTTGATATACGTAAAATTAAATTTTTTCGGGGTCGAAATCTTGATATAATTTTTTCGGGGTCGAAATCTTGATATACGTAAAATACAATTTTTTCGGGGTCGAAATCTTGATATACGTAAAATACAATTTTTTCGGGGTCGAAATCTTGATATAATTTTTTCGGGGTCGAAATCTTGATATACGTAAAATACAATTTTTTCGGGGTCGAAATCTTGATATACGTAAAATACAATTTTTTCGGGGTCGAAATCTTGATATAATTTTTTCGGGGTCGAAATCTTGATATACGTAAAATACAATTTTTTCGGGGTCGAAATCTTGATATAATTTTTTCGGGGTCGAAATCTTGATATACGTAAAATACAATTTTTTCGGGGTCGAAATCTTGATATACGTAAAATACAATTTTTTCGGGGTCGAAATCTTGATATAATTTTTTCGGGGTCGAAATCTTGATATACGTAAAATACAATTTTTTCGGGGTCGAAATCTTGATATACGTAAAATACAATTTTTTCGGGGTCGAAATCTTGATATACGTAAAATACAATTTTTTCGGGGTCGAAATCTTGATATACGTAAAATACAATTGTTTCGGGGTCGAAATCTTGATATAATTTTTTCGGGGTCGAAATCTTGATATACGTAAAATACAATTTTTTCGGGGTCGAAATCTTGATATACGTAAAATACAATTTTTTCGGGGTCGAAATCTTGATATACGTAAAATACAATTTTTTCGGGGTCGAAATCTTGATATAATTTTTTCGGGGTCGAAATCTTGATATACGTAAAATACAATTTTTTCGGGGTCGAAATCTTGATATACGTAAAATACAATTTTTTCGGGGTCGAAATCTTGATATAATTTTTTCGGGGTCGAAATCTTGATATACGTAAAATACAATTTTTTCGGGGTCGAAATCTTGATATACGTAAAATACAATTTTTTCGGGGTCGAAATCTTGATATACGTAAAATACAATTTTTTCGGGGTCGAAATCTTGATATACGTAAAATACAATTTTTTCGGGGTCGAAATCTTGATATACGTAAAATACAATTTTTTCGGGGTCGAAATCTTGATATAATTTTTTCGGGGTCGAAATCTTGATATAATTTTTTCGGGGTAGAAATCTCGATTTATTAAAATTAAATTTTTTCGGGGTCGAAATCTTGATATAATTTTTTCGGGGTCGAAATCTTGATATACGTAAAATTAAATTTTTTCGGGGTCGAAATCTTGATATAATTTTTTCGGGGTCGAAATCTTGATATACGTAAAATACAATTTTTTCGGGGTCGAAATCTTGATATAATTTTTTCGGGGTCGAAATCTTGATATACGTAAAATTCAATTTTTTCGGGGTCGAAATCTTGATATAATTTTTTCGGGGTCGAAATCTTGATATACGTAAAATTAAATTTTTTCGGGGTCGAAATCTTGATATAATTTTTTCGGGGTCGAAATCTTGATATACGTAAAATACAATTTTTTCGGGGTCGAAATCTTGATATACGTAAAATACAATTTTTTCGGGGTCGAAATCTTGATATACGTAAAATACAATTTTTTCGGGGTCGAAATCTTGATATACGTAAAATACAATTTTTTCGGGGTCGAAATCTTGATATACGTAAAATACAATTTTTTCGGGGTCGAAATCTTGATATAATTTTTTCGGGGTCGAAATCTTGATATACGTAAAATACAATTTTTTCGGGGTCGAAATCTTGATATACGTGAAATACAATTTTTTCGGGGTCGAAATCTTGATATACGTAAAATACAATTTTTTCGGGGTCGAAATCTTGATATAATTTTTTCGGGGTCGAAATCTTGATATACGTAAAATACAATTTTTTCGGGGTCGAAATCTTGATATAATTTTTTCGGGGTCGAAATCTTGATATACGTAAAATACAATTTTTTCGGGGTCGAAATCTTGATATACGTAAAATACAATTTTTTCGGGGTCGAAATCTTGATATAATTTTTTCGGGGTCGAAATCTTGATATACGTAAAATACAATTTTTTCGGGGTCGAAATCTTGATATAATTTTTTCGGGGTCGAAATCTTGATATACGTAAAATACAATTTTTTCGGGGTCGAAATCTTGATATAATTTTTTCGGGGTCGAAATCTTGATATACGTAAAATACAATTTTTTCGGGGTCGAAATCTTGATATACGTAAAATACAATTTTTTCGGGGTCGAAATCTTGATATACGTAAAATACAATTTTTTCGGGGTCGAAATCTTGATATACGTAAAATACAATTGTTTCGGGGTCGAAATCTTGATATAATTTTTTCGGGGTCGAAATCTTGATATACGTAAAATACAATTTTTTCGGGGTCGAAATCTTGATATACGTAAAATACAATTTTTTCGGGGTCGAAATCTTGATATAATTTTTTCGGGGTCGAAATCTTGATATACGTAAAATACAATTTTTTCGGGGTCGAAATCTTGATATAATTTTTTCGGGGTCGAAATCTTGATATACGTAAAATACAATTTTTTCGGGGTCGAAATCTTGATATACGTAAAATACAATTTTTTCGGGGTCGAAATCTTGATATAATTTTTTCGGGGTCGAAATCTTGATATACGTTAAATTAAATTTTTTCGGGGTCGAAATCTTGATATAATTTTTTCGGGGTCGAAATCTTGATATACGTAAAATACAATTTTTTCGGGGTCGAAATCTTGATATACGTAAAATACAATTTTTTCGGGGTCGAAATCTTGATATACGTAAAATACAATTTTTTCGGGGTCGAAATCTTGATATACGTAAAATACAATTTTTTCGGGGTCGAAATCTTGATATAATTTTTTCGGGGTCGAAATCTTGATATACGTAAAATACAATTTTTTCGGGGTCGAAATCTTGATATAATTTTTTCGGGGTCGAAATCTTGATATACGTAAAATTAAATTTTTTCGGGGTCGAAATCTTGATATAATTTTTTCGGGGTCAAAATCTTGATATACGTAAAATACAATTTTTTCGGGGTCGAAATCTTGATATACGTAAAATACAATTTTTTCGGGGTCGAAATCTTGATATAGTTTTTTCGGGGTCGAAATCTTGATATACGTAAAATACAATTTTTTCGGGGTCGAAATCTTGATATACGTAAAATACAATTTTTTCGGGGTCGAAATCTTGATATACGTAAAATACAATTTTTTCGGGGTCGAAATCTTGATATAATTTTTTCGGGGTCGAAATCTTGATATACGTAAAATACAATTTTTTCGGGGTCGAAATCTTGATATAATTTTTTCGGGGTCGAAATCTTGATATACGTAAAATACAATTTTTTCGGGGTCGAAATCTTGATATAATTTTTTCGGGGTCGAAATCTTGATATACGTAAAATACAATTTTTTCGGGGTCGAAATCTTGATATAATTTTTTCGGGGTCGAAATCTTGATATACGTAAAATACAATTTTTTCGGGGTCGAAATCTTGATATACGTAAAATACAATTTTTTCGGGGTCGAAATCTTGATATACGTAAAATACAATTTTTTCGGGGTCGAAATCTTGATATACGTAAAATACAATTGTTTCGGGGTCGAAATCTTGATATAATTTTTTCGGGGTCGAAATCTTGATATACGTAAAATACAATTTTTTCGGGGTCGAAATCTTGATATACGTAAAATACAATTTTTTCGGGGTCGAAATCTTGATATAATTTTTTCGGGGTCGAAATCTTGATATACGTAAAATACAATTTTTTCGGGGTCGAAATCTTGATATAATTTTTTCGGGGTCGAAATCTTGATATACGTAAAATACAATTTTTTCGGGGTCGAAATCTTGATATACGTAAAATACAATTTTTTCGGGGTCGAAATCTTGATATAATTTTTTCGGGGTCGAAATCTTGATATACGTTAAATTAAATTTTTTCGGGGTCGAAATCTTGATATAATTTTTTCGGGGTCGAAATCTTGATATACGTAAAATACAATTTTTTCGGGGTCGAAATCTTGATATACGTAAAATACAATTTTTTCGGGGTCGAAATCTTGATATACGTAAAATACAATTTTTTCGGGGTCGAAATCTTGATATAATTTTTTCGGGGTCGAAATCTTGATATACGTAAAATACAATTTTTTCGGGGTCGAAATCTTGATATAATTTTTTCGGGGTCGAAATCTTGATATACGTAAAATTAAATTTTTTCGGGGTCGAAATCTTGATATAATTTTTTCGGGGTCAAAATCTTGATATACGTAAAATACAATTTTTTCGGGGTCGAAATCTTGATATACGTAAAATACAATTTTTTCGGGGTCGAAATCTTGATATAGTTTTTTCGGGGTCGAAATCTTGATATACGTAAAATACAATTTTTTCGGGGTCGAAATCTTGATATACGTAAAATACAATTTTTTCGGGGTCGAAATCTTGATATACGTAAAATACAATTTTTTCGGGGTCGAAATCTTGATATAATTTTTTCGGGGTCGAAATCTTGATATACGTAAAATACAATTTTTTCGGGGTCGAAATCTTGATATACGTAAAATACAATTTTTTCGGGGTCGAAATCTTGATATAATTTTTTCGGGGTCGAAATCTTGATATACGTAAAATACAATTTTTTCGGGGTCGAAATCTTGATATACGTAAAATACAATTTTTTCGGGGTCGAAATCTTGATATAATTTTTTCGGGGTCGAAATCTTGATATACGTAAAATTAAATTTTTTCGGGGTCGAAATCTTGATATAATTTTTTCGGGGTCGAAATCTTGATATACGTAAAATACAATTTTTTCGGGGTCGAAATCTTGATATACGTAAAATACAATTTTTTCGGGGTCGAAATCTTGATATAATTTTTTCGGGGTCGAAATCTTGATATACGTAAAATACAATTTTTTCGGGGTCGAAATCTTGATATACGTAAAATACAATTTTTTCGGGGTCGAAATCTTGATATAATTTTTTCGGGGTCGAAATCTTGATATACGTAAAATACAATTTTTTCGGGGTCGAAATCTTGATATACGTAAAATACAATTTTTTCGGGGTCGAAATCTTGATATAATTTTTTCGGGGTCGAAATCTTGATATACGTAAAATACAATTTTTTCGGGGTCGAAATCTTGATATACGTAAAATACAATTTTTTCGGGGTCGAAATCTTGATATACTTTTTTCGGGGTCGAAATCTTGATATACGTAAAATACAATTTTTTTGGGGTCGAAATCTTGATATAATTTTTTCGGGGTCGAAATCTTGATATACGTAAAATACAATTTTTTCGGGGTCGAAATCTTGATATAATTTTTTCGGGGTCGAAATCTTGATATACGTAAAATACAATTTTTTCGGGGTCGAAATCTTGATATAATTTTTTCGGGGTCGAAATCTTGATATACGTAAAATACAATTTTTTCGGGGTCGAAATCTTGATATACGTAAAATACAATTTTTTCGGGGTCGAAATCTTGATATAATTTTTTCGGGGTCGAAATCTTGATATACGTAAAATACAATTTTTTCGGGGTCGAAATCTTGATATACGTAAAATTAAATTTTTTCGGGGTCGAAATCTTGATATAATTTTTTCGGGGTCGAAATCTTGATATACGTAAAATACAATTTTTTCGGGGTCGAAATCTTGATATACATAAAATACAATTTTTTCGGGGTCGAAATCTTGATA
This sequence comes from Ganaspis brasiliensis, assembly GCA_037103525.1. Lineage (NCBI taxonomy): Eukaryota > Metazoa > Arthropoda > Insecta > Hymenoptera > Figitidae > Ganaspis > Ganaspis brasiliensis. The sequence goes on along the minus strand of JAZKLR010000075.1, from coordinate 117,004 downwards.
TAATTTTTTCGGGGTCGAAATCTTGATATACGTAAAATACAATTTTTTCGGGGTCGAAATCTTGATATACGTAAAATACAATTTTTTCGGGGTCGAAATCTTGATATAATTTTTTCGGGGTCGAAATCTTGATATACGTAAAATACAATTTTTTCGGGGTCGAAATCTTGATATAATTTTTTCGGGGTCGAAATCTTGATATAATTTTTTCGGGGTCGAAATCTTGATATACGTAAAATACAATTTTTTCGGGGTCGAAATCTTGATATACGTAAAATACAATCTTTTCGGGGTCGAAATCTTGATATAATTTTTTCGGGGTCGAAATCTTGATATACGTAAAATTAAATTTTTTCGGGGTCGAAATCTTGATATAATTTTTTCGGGGTCGAAATCTTGATATACGTAAAATACAATTTTTTCGGGGTCGAAATCTTGATATACGTAAAATACAATTTTTTCGGGGTCGAAATCTTGATATACGTAAAATACAATTTTTTCGGGGTCGAAATCTTGATATACGTAAAATACAATTTTTTCGGGGTCGAAATCTTGATATAATTTTTTCGGGGTCGAAATCTTGATATACGTAAAATACAATTTTTTCGGGGTCGAAATCTTGATATACGTAAAATACAATTTTTTCGGGGTCGAAATCTTGATATACGTAAAATACAATTTTTTCGGGGTCGAAATCTTGATATAATTTTTTCGGGGTCGAAATCTTGATATACGTAAAATACAATTTTTTCGGGGTCGAAATCTTGATATACGTAAAATACAATTTTTTCGGGGTCGAAATCTTGATATAATTTTTTCGGGGTCGAAATCTTGATATAATTTTTTCGGGGTAGAAATCTCGATTTATTAAAAATTAAATTTTTTCGGGGTCGAAATCTTGATATAATTTTTTCGGGGTCGAAATCTTGATATACGTAAAATTAAATTTTTTCGGGGTCGAAATCTTGATATAATTTTTTCGGGGTCGAAATCTTGATATACGTAAAATACAATTTTTTCGGGGTCGAAATCTTGATATAATTTTTTCGGGGTCGAAATCTTGATATACGTAAAATTCAATTTTTTCGGGGTCGAAATCTTGATATAATTTTTTCGGGGTCGAAATCTTGATATACGTAAAATTAAATTTTTTCGGGGTCGAAATCTTGATATAATTTTTTCGGGGTCGAAATCTTGATATACGTAAAATACAATTTTTTCGGGGTCGAAATCTTGATATAATTTTTTCGGGGTCGAAATCTTGATATACGTAAAATACAATTTTTTCGGGGTCGAAATCTTGATATACGTAAAATACAATTTTTTCGGGGTCGAAATCTTGATATAATTTTTTCGGGGTCGAAATCTTGATATACGTAAAATACAATTTTTTCGGGGTCGAAATCTTGATATAATTTTTTCGGGGTCGAAATCTTGATATACGTAAAATACAATTTTTTCGGGGTCGAAATCTTGATATAATTTTTTCGGGGTCGAAATCTTGATATACGTAAAATTAAATTTTTTCGGGGTCGAAATCTTGATATAATTTTTTCGGGGTCGAAATCTTGATATACGTAAAATACAATTTTTTCGGGGTCGAAATCTTGATATACGTAAAATACAATTTTTTCGGGGTCGAAATCTTGATATAATTTTTTCGGGGTCGAAATCTTGATATACGTAAAATACAATTTTTTCGGGGTCGAAATCTTGATATACGTAAAATACAATTTTTTCGGGGTCGAAATCTTGATATAATTTTTTCGGGGTCGAAATCTTGATATACGTAAAATTAAATTTTTTCGGGGTCGAAATCTTGATATAATTTTTTCGGGGTCGAAATCTTGATATACGTAAAATACAATTTTTTCGGGGTCGAAATCTTGATATACGTAAAATACAATTTTTTCGGGGTCGAAATCTTGATATAATTTTTTCGGGGTCGAAATCTTGATATACGTAAAATACAATTTTTTCGGGGTCGAAATCTTGATATACGTAAAATACAATTTTTTCGGGGTCGAAATCTTGATATAATTTTTTCGGGGTCGAAATCTTGATATACGTAAAATACAATTTTTTCGGGGTCGAAATCTTGATATACGTAAAATACAATTTTTTCGGGGTCGAAATCTTGATATAATTTTTTCGGGGTCGAAATCTTGATATACGTAAAATACAATTTTTTCGGGGTCGAAATCTTGATATACGTAAAATACAATTTTTTCGGGGTCGAAATCTTGATATACTTTTTTCGGGGTCGAAATCTTGATATACGTAAAATACAATTTTTTTGGGGTCGAAATCTTGATATAATTTTTTCGGGGTCGAAATCTTGATATACGTAAAATACAATTTTTTCGGGGTCGAAATCTTGATATAATTTTTTCGGGGTCGAAATCTTGATATACGTAAAATACAATTTTTTCGGGGTCGAAATCTTGATATAATTTTTTCGGGGTCGAAATCTTGATATACGTAAAATACAATTTTTTCGGGGTCGAAATCTTGATATACGTAAAATACAATTTTTTCGGGGTCGAAATCTTGATATAATTTTTTCGGGGTCGAAATCTTGATATACGTAAAATACAATTTTTTCGGGGTCGAAATCTTGATATACGTAAAATTAAATTTTTTCGGGGTCGAAATCTTGATATAATTTTTTCGGGGTCGAAATCTTGATATACGTAAAATACAATTTTTTCGGGGTCGAAATCTTGATATACATAAAATACAATTTTTTCGGGGTCGAAATCTTGATATAATTTTTTCGGGGTCGAAATCTTGATATACGTAAAATACAATTTTTTCGGGGTCGAAATCTTGATATACGTAAAATACAATTTTTTCGGGGTCGAAATCTTGATATAATTTTTTCGGGGTCGAAATCTTGATATACGTAAAATACAATTTTTTCGGGGTCGAAATCTTGATATAATTTTTTCGGGGTCGAAATCTTGATATAATTTTTTCGGGGTCGAAATCTTGATATACGTAAAATACAATTTTTTCGGGGTCGAAATCTTGATATACGTAAAATACAATCTTTTCGGGGTCGAAATCTTGATATAATTTTTTCGGGGTCGAAATCTTGATATACGTAAAATTAAATTTTTTCGGGGTCGAAATCTTGATATAATTTTTTCGGGGTCGAAATCTTGATATACGTAAAATACAATTTTTTCGGGGTCGAAATCTTGATATACGTAAAATACAATTTTTTCGGGGTCGAAATCTTGATATACGTAAAATACAATTTTTTCGGGGTCGAAATCTTGATATACGTAAAATACAATTTTTTCGGGGTCGAAATCTTGATATAATTTTTTCGGGGTCGAAATCTTGATATACGTAAAATACAATTTTTTCGGGGTCGAAATCTTGATATACGTAAAATACAATTTTTTCGGGGTCGAAATCTTGATATACGTAAAATACAATTTTTTCGGGGTCGAAATCTTGATATAATTTTTTCGGGGTCGAAATCTTGATATACGTAAAATACAATTTTTTCGGGGTCGAAATCTTGATATACGTAAAATACAATTTTTTCGGGGTCGAAATCTTGATATAATTTTTTCGGGGTCGAAATCTTGATATAATTTTTTCGGGGTAGAAATCTCGATTTATTAAAAATTAAATTTTTTCGGGGTCGAAATCTTGATATAATTTTTTCGGGGTCGAAATCTTGATATACGTAAAATTAAATTTTTTCGGGGTCGAAATCTTGATATAATTTTTTCGGGGTCGAAATCTTGATATACGTAAAATACAATTTTTTCGGGGTCGAAATCTTGATATAATTTTTTCGGGGTCGAAATCTTGATATACGTAAAATTCAATTTTTTCGGGGTCGAAATCTTGATATAATTTTTTCGGGGTCGAAATCTTGATATACGTAAAATTAAATTTTTTCGGGGTCGAAATCTTGATATAATTTTTTCGGGGTCGAAATCTTGATATACGTAAAATACAATTTTTTCGGGGTCGAAATCTTGATATAATTTTTTCGGGGTCGAAATCTTGATATACGTAAAATACAATTTTTTCGGGGTCGAAATCTTGATATACGTAAAATACAATTTTTTCGGGGTCGAAATCTTGATATAATTTTTTCGGGGTCGAAATCTTGATATACGTAAAATACAATTTTTTCGGGGTCGAAATCTTGATATAATTTTTTCGGGGTCGAAATCTTGATATACGTAAAATACAATTTTTTCGGGGTCGAAATCTTGATATAATTTTTTCGGGGTCGAAATCTTGATATACGTAAAATTAAATTTTTTCGGGGTCGAAATCTTGATATAATTTTTTCGGGGTCGAAATCTTGATATACGTAAAATACAATTTTTTCGGGGTCGAAATCTTGATATACGTAAAATACAATTTTTTCGGGGTCGAAATCTTGATATAATTTTTTCGGGGTCGAAATCTTGATATACGTAAAATACAATTTTTTCGGGGTCGAAATCTTGATATACGTAAAATACAATTTTTTCGGGGTCGAAATCTTGATATAATTTTTTCGGGGTCGAAATCTTGATATACGTAAAATACAAATTTTTCGGGGTCGAAATCTTGATATAATTTTTTCGGGGTCGAAATCTTGATATACGTAAAATACAATTTTTTCGGGGTCGAAATCTTGATATACGTAAAATACAATTTTTTCGGGGTCGAAATCTTGATATAATTTTTTCGGGGTCGAAATCTTGATATACGTAAAATACAATTTTTTCGGGGTCGAAATCTTGATATACGTAAAATACAATTTTTTCGGGGTCGAAATCTTGATATAATTTTTTCGGGGTCGAAATCTTGATATACGTAAAATTAAATTTTTTCGGTGTCGAAATCTTGATATAATTTTTTCGGGGTCGAAATCTTGATATACGTAAAATACAATTTTTTCGGGGTCGAAATCTTGATATAATTTTTTCGGGGTCGAAATCTTGATATACGTAAAATACAATTTTTTCGGGGTCGAAATCTTGATATACGTAAAATACAATTTTTTCGGGGTCGAAATCTTGATATAATTTTTTCGGGGTCGAAATCTTGATATACGTAAAATACAATTTTTTCGGGGTCGAAATCTTGATATACGTAAAATACAATTTTTTCGGGGTCGAAATCTTGATATACGTAAAATACAATTTTTTCGGGGTCGAAATCTTGATATAATTTTTTCGGGGTCGAAATCTTGATATACGTAAAATACAATTTTTTCGGGGTCGAAATCTTGATATACGTAAAATACAATTTTTTCGGGGTCGAAATCTTGATATAATTTTTTCGGGGTCGAAATCTTGATATACGTAAAATACAATTTTTTCGGGGTCGAAATCTTGATATACGTAAAATACAATTTTTTCGGGGTCGAAATCTTGATATACTTTTTTCGGGGTCGAAATCTTGATATACGTAAAATACAATTTTTTCGGGGTCGAAATCTTGATATACGTAAAATACAATTTTTTCGGGGTCGAAATCTTGATATAATTTTTTCGGGGTAGAAATCTCGATTTATTAAAAATTAAATTTTTTCGGGGTCGAAATCTTGATATAATTTTTTCGGGGTCGAAATCTTGATATACGTAAAATTAAATTTTTTCGGGGTCGAAATCTTGATATAATTTTTTCGGGGTCGAAATCTTGATATACGTAAAGTACAATTTTTTCGGGGTCGAAATCTTGATATAATTTTTTCGGGGTCGAAATCTTGATATACGTAAAATACAATTTTTTCGGGGTCGAAATCTTGATATACGTAAAATACAATTTTTTCGGGGTCGAAATCTTGACATAATTTTTTCGGGGTCGAAATCTTGATATACGTAAAATACAATTTTTTCGGGGTCGAAATCTTGATATAATTTTTTCGGGGTCGAAATCTTGATATACGTAAAATACAATTTTTTCGGGGTCGAAATCTTGATATAATTTTTTCGGGGTCGAAATCTTGATATACGTAAAATACAATTTTTTCGGGGTCGAAATCTTGATATACGTAAAATACAATTTTTTCGGGGTCGAAATCTTGATATACGTAAAATACAATTTTTTCGGGGTCGAAATCTTGATATACGTAAAATACAATTTTTTCGGGGTCGAAATCTTGATATACGTAAAATACAATTTTTTCGGGGTCGAAATCTTGATATAATTTTTTCGGGGTCGAAATCTTGATATACGTAAAATACAATTTTTTCGGGGTCGAAATCTTGATATACGTAAAATACAATTTTTTCGGGGTCGAAATCTTGATATAATTTTTTCGGGGTCGAAATCTTGATATACGTAAAATTAAATTTTTTCGGGGTCGAAATCTTGATATAATTTTTTCGGGGTCGAAATCTTGATATACGTAAAATACAATTTTTTCGGGGTCGAAATCTTGATATACGTAAAATACAATTTTTTCGGGGTCGAAATCTTGATATACGTAAAATACAATTTTTTCGGGGTCGAAATCTTGATATACGTAAAATACAATTTTTTCGGGGTCGAAATCTTGATATAATTTTTTCGGGGTCGAAATCTTGATATACGTAAAATACAATTTTTTCGGGGTCGAAATCTTGATATACGTGAAATACAATTTTTTCGGGGTCGAAATCTTGATATACGTAAAATACAATTTTTTCGGGGTCGAAATCTTGATATAATTTTTTCGGGGTCGAAATCTTGATATACGTAAAATACAATTTTTTCGGGGTCGAAATCTTGATATACGTAAAATACAATTTTTTCGGGGTCGAAATCTTGATATAATTTTTTCGGGGTCGAAATCTTGATATAATTTTTTCGGGGTCGAAATCTTGATATACGTAAAATACAATTTTTTCGGGGTCGAAATCTTGATATAATTTTTTCGGGGTCGAAATCTTGATATACGTAAAATACAATTTTTTCGGGGTCGAAATCTTGATATAATTTTTTCGGGGTCGAAATCTTGATATACGTAAAATTAAATTTTTTCGGGGTTGAAATCTTGATATAATTTTTTCGGGGTCGAAATCTTGATATACGTAAAATACAATTTTTTCGGGGTCGAAATCTTGATATAATTTTTTCGGGGTCGAAATCTTGATATACGTAAAATACAATTTTTTCGGGGTCGAAATCTTGATATACGTAAAATACAATTTTTTCGGGGTCGAAATCTTGATATAATTTTTTCGGGGTCGAAATCTTGATATACGTAAAATACAATTTTTTCGGGGTCGAAATCTTGATATACGTAAAATACAATTTTTTCGGGGTCGAAATCTTGATATAATTTTTTCGGGGTCGAAATCTTGATATAATTTTTTCGGGGTCGAAATCTTGATATACGTAAAATACAATTTTTTCGGGGTCGAAATCTTGATATACGTAAAATACAATTTTTTCGGGGTCGAAATCTTGATATAATTTTTTCGGGGTCGAAATCTTGATATACGTAAAATACAATTTTTTCGGGGTCGAAATCTTGATATAATTTTTTCGGGGTCGAAATCTTGATATACGTAAAATTAAATTTTTTCGGGGTCGAAATCTTGATATAATTTTTTCGGGGTCGAAATCTTGATATACGTAAAATACAATTTTTTCGGGGTCGAAATCTTGATATACGTAAAATACAATTTTTTCGGGGTCGAAATCTTGATATAATTTTTTCGGGGTCGAAATCTTGATATACGTAAAATACAATTTTTTCGGGGTCGAAATCTTGATATACGTAAAATACAATTTTTTCGGGGTCGAAATCTTGATATAATTTTTTCGGGGTCGAAATCTTGATATACGTAAAATACAATTTTTTCGGGGTCGAAATCTTGATATAATTTTTTCGGGGTCGAAATCTTGATATACGTAAAATACAATTTTTTCGGGGTCGAAATCTTGATATACGTAAAATACAATTTTTTCGGGGTCGAAATCTTGATATAATTTTTTCGGGGTCGAAATCTTGATATACGTAAAATACAATTTTTTCGGGGTCGAAATCTTGATATACGTAAAATACAATTTTTTCGGGGTCGAAATCTTGATATAATTTTTTCGGGGTAGAAATCTCGATTTATTAAAAATTAAATTTTTTCGGGGTCGAAATCTTGATATAATTTTTTCGGGGTCGAAATCTTGATATACGTAAAATTAAATTTTTTCGGGGTCGAAATCTTGATATAATTTTTTCGGGGTCGAAATCTTGATATACGTAAAGTACAATTTTTTCGGGGTCGAAATCTTGATATAATTTTTTCGGGGTCGAAATCTTGATATACGTAAAATACAATTTTTTCGGGGTCGAAATCTTGATATACGTAAAATACAATTTTTTCGGGGTCGAAATCTTGACATAATTTTTTCGGGGTCGAAATCTTGATATACGTAAAATACAATTTTTTCGGGGTCGAAATCTTGATATAATTTTTTCGGGGTCGAAATCTTGATATACGTAAAATACAATTTTTTCGGGGTCGAAATCTTGATATAATTTTTTCGGGGTCGAAATCTTGATATACGTAAAATACAATTTTTTCGGGGTCGAAATCTTGATATACGTAAAATACAATTTTTTCGGGGTCGAAATCTTGATATACGTAAAATACAATTTTTTCGGGGTCGAAATCTTGATATACGTAAAATACAATTTTTTCGGGGTCGAAATCTTGATATACGTAAAATACAATTTTTTCGGGGTCGAAATCTTGATATAATTTTTTCGGGGTCGAAATCTTGATATACGTAAAATACAATTTTTTCGGGGTCGAAATCTTGATATACGTAAAATACAATTTTTTCGGGGTCGAAATCTTGATATAATTTTTTCGGGGTCGAAATCTTGATATACGTAAAATTAAATTTTTTCGGGGTCGAAATCTTGATATAATTTTTTCGGGGTCGAAATCTTGATATACGTAAAATACAATTTTTTCGGGGTCGAAATCTTGATATACGTAAAATACAATTTTTTCGGGGTCGAAATCTTGATATACGTAAAATACAATTTTTTCGGGGTCGAAATCTTGATATACGTAAAATACAATTTTTTCGGGGTCGAAATCTTGATATAATTTTTTCGGGGTCGAAATCTTGATATACGTAAAATACAATTTTTTCGGGGTCGAAATCTTGATATACGTGAAATACAATTTTTTCGGGGTCGAAATCTTGATATACGTAAAATACAATTTTTTCGGGGTCGAAATCTTGATATAATTTTTTCGGGGTCGAAATCTTGATATACGTAAAATACAATTTTTTCGGGGTCGAAATCTTGATATACGTAAAATACAATTTTTTCGGGGTCGAAATCTTGATATAATTTTTTCGGGGTCGAAATCTTGATATAATTTTTTCGGGGTCGAAATCTTGATATACGTAAAATACAATTTTTTCGGGGTCGAAATCTTGATATAATTTTTTCGGGGTCGAAATCTTGATATACGTAAAATACAATTTTTTCGGGGTCGAAATCTTGATATAATTTTTTCGGGGTCGAAATCTTGATATACGTAAAATTAAATTTTTTCGGGGTTGAAATCTTGATATAATTTTTTCGGGGTCGAAATCTTGATATACGTAAAATACAATTTTTTCGGGGTCGAAATCTTGATATAATTTTTTCGGGGTCGAAATCTTGATATACGTAAAATACAATTTTTTCGGGGTCGAAATCTTGATATACGTAAAATACAATTTTTTCGGGGTCGAAATCTTGATATAATTTTTTCGGGGTCGAAATCTTGATATACGTAAAATACAATTTTTTCGGGGTCGAAATCTTGATATACGTAAAATACAATTTTTTCGGGGTCGAAATCTTGATATAATTTTTTCGGGGTCGAAATCTTGATATAATTTTTTCGGGGTCGAAATCTTGATATACGTAAAATACAATTTTTTCGGGGTCGAAATCTTGATATACGTAAAATACAATTTTTTCGGGGTCGAAATCTTGATATAATTTTTTCGGGGTCGAAATCTTGATATACGTAAAATACAATTTTTTCGGGGTCGAAATCTTGATATAATTTTTTCGGGGTCGAAATCTTGATATACGTAAAATTAAATTTTTTCGGGGTCGAAATCTTGATATAATTTTTTCGGGGTCGAAATCTTGATATACGTAAAATACAATTTTTTCGGGGTCGAAATCTTGATATACGTAAAATACAATTTTTTCGGGGTCGAAATCTTGATATAATTTTTTCGGGGTCGAAATCTTGATATACGTAAAATACAATTTTTTCGGGGTCGAAATCTTGATATACGTAAAATACAATTTTTTCGGGGTCGAAATCTTGATATAATTTTTTCGGGGTCGAAATCTTGATATACGTAAAATACAATTTTTTCGGGGTCGAAATCTTGATATAATTTTTTCGGGGTCGAAATCTTGATATACGTAAAATACAATTTTTTCGGGGTCGAAATCTTGATATACGTAAAATACAATTTTTTCGGGGTCGAAATCTTGATATAATTTTTTCGGGGTCGAAATCTTGATATACGTAAAATACAATTTTTTCGGGGTCGAAATCTTGATATACGTAAAATACAATTTTTTCGGGGTCGAAATCTTGATATAATTTTTTCGGGGTCGAAATCTTGATATACGTAAAATTAAATTTTTTCGGTGTCGAAATCTTGATATAATTTTTTCGGGGTCGAAATCTTGATATACGTAAAATACAATTTTTTCGGGGTCGAAATCTTGATATAATTTTTTCGGGGTCGAAATCTTGATATACGTAAAATACAATTTTTTCGGGGTCGAAATCTTGATATACGTAAAATACAATTTTTTCGGGGTCGAAATCTTGATATAATTTTTTCGGGGTCGAAATCTTGATATACGTAAAATACAATTTTTTCGGGGTCGAAATCTTGATATACGTAAAATACAATTTTTTCGGGGTCGAAATCTTGATATACGTAAAATACAATTTTTTCGGGGTCGAAATCTTGATATAATTTTTTCGGGGTCGAAATCTTGATATACGTAAAATACAATTTTTTCGGGGTCGAAATCTTGATATACGTAAAATACAATTTTTTCGGGGTCGAAATCTTGATATAATTTTTTCGGGGTCGAAATCTTGATATACGTAAAATACAATTTTTTCGGGGTCGAAATCTTGATATACGTAAAATACAATTTTTTCGGGGTCGAAATCTTGATATACTTTTTTCGGGGTCGAAATCTTGATATACGTAAAATACAATTTTTTCGGGGTCGAAATCTTGATATACGTAAAATACAATTTTTTCGGGGTCGAAATCTTGATATAATTTTTTCGGGGTAGAAATCTCGATTTATTAAAAATTAAATTTTTTCGGGGTCGAAATCTTGATATAATTTTTTCGGGGTCGAAATCTTGATATACGTAAAATTAAATTTTTTCGGGGTCGAAATCTTGATATAATTTTTTCGGGGTCGAAATCTTGATATACGTAAAGTACAATTTTTTCGGGGTCGAAATCTTGATATAATTTTTTCGGGGTCGAAATCTTGATATACGTAAAATACAATTTTTTCGGGGTCGAAATCTTGATATACGTAAAATACAATTTTTTCGGGGTCGAAATCTTGACATAATTTTTTCGGGGTCGAAATCTTGATATACGTAAAATACAATTTTTTCGGGGTCGAAATCTTGATATAATTTTTTCGGGGTCGAAATCTTGATATACGTAAAATACAATTTTTTCGGGGTCGAAATCTTGATATAATTTTTTCGGGGTCGAAATCTTGATATACGTAAAATACAATTTTTTCGGGGTCGAAATCTTGATATACGTAAAATACAATTTTTTCGGGGTCGAAATCTTGATATACGTAAAATACAATTTTTTCGGGGTCGAAATCTTGATATACGTAAAATACAATTTTTTCGGGGTCGAAATCTTGATATACGTAAAATACAATTTTTTCGGGGTCGAAATCTTGATATAATTTTTTCGGGGTCGAAATCTTGATATACGTAAAATACAATTTTTTCGGGGTCGAAATCTTGATATACGTAAAATACAATTTTTTCGGGGTCGAAATCTTGATATAATTTTTTCGGGGTCGAAATCTTGATATACGTAAAATTAAATTTTTTCGGGGTCGAAATCTTGATATAATTTTTTCGGGGTCGAAATCTTGATATACGTAAAATACAATTTTTTCGGGGTCGAAATCTTGATATACGTAAAATACAATTTTTTCGGGGTCGAAATCTTGATATACGTAAAATACAATTTTTTCGGGGTCGAAATCTTGATATACGTAAAATACAATTTTTTCGGGGTCGAAATCTTGATATAATTTTTTCGGGGTCGAAATCTTGATATACGTAAAATACAATTTTTTCGGGGTCGAAATCTTGATATACGTGAAATACAATTTTTTCGGGGTCGAAATCTTGATATACGTAAAATACAATTTTTTCGGGGTCGAAATCTTGATATAATTTTTTCGGGGTCGAAATCTTGATATACGTAAAATACAATTTTTTCGGGGTCGAAATCTTGATATACGTAAAATACAATTTTTTCGGGGTCGAAATCTTGATATAATTTTTTCGGGGTCGAAATCTTGATATACGTAAAATACAATTTTTTCGGGGTCGAAATCTTGATATAATTTTTTCGGGGTCGAAATCTTGATATACGTAAAATACAATTTTTTCGGGGTCGAAATCTTGATATACGTAAAATACAATTTTTTCGGGGTCGAAATCTTGATATAATTTTTTCGGGGTCGAAATCTTGATATACGTAAAATACAATTTTTTCGGGGTCGAAATCTTGATATAATTTTTTCGGGGTCGAAATCTTGATATACGTAAAATACAATTTTTTCGGGGTCGAAATCTTGATATAATTTTTTCGGGGTCGAAATCTTGATATACGTAAAATACAATTTTTTCGGGGTCGAAATCTTGATATAATTTTTTCGGGGTCGAAATCTTGATATATTAAAAATTAAATTTTTTTCGGGGTCGAAATCTTGATATAATTTTTTCGGGGTCGAAATCTTGATATACGTAAAATACAATTTTTTCGGGGTCGAAATCTTGATATACGTAAAATACAATTTTTTCGGGGTCGAAATCTTGATATAATTTTTTCGGGGTCGAAATCTTGATATACGTAAAATACAATTTTTTCGGGGTCGAAATCTTGATATACGTAAAATACAATTTTTTCGGGGTCGAAATCTTGATATAATTTTTTCGGGGTCGAAATCTTGATATACGTAAAATACAATTTTTTCGGGGTCGAAATCTTGATATAATTTTTTCGGGGTCGAAATCTTGATATACGTAAAATACAATTTTTTCGGGGTCGAAATCTTGATATACGTAAAATACAATTTTTTCGGGGTCGAAATCTTGATATAATTTTTTCGGGGTCGAAATCTTGATATACGTAAAATACAATTTTTTCGGGGTCAAAATCTTGATATAATTTTTTCGGGGTCGAAATCTTGATATATTAAAAATTAAATTTTTTTCGGGGTCGAAATCTTGATATAATTTTTTCGGGGTCGAAATCTTGATATACGTAAAATACAATTTTTTCGGGGTCGAAATCTTGATATAATTTTTTCGGGGTCGAAATCTTGATATACGTAAAATACAATTTTTTCGGGGTCGAAATCTTGATATAATTTTTTCGGGGTCGAAATCTTGATATACGTAAAATACAATTTTTTCGGGGTCGAAATCTTGATATAATTTTTTCGGGGTCGAAATCTTGATATACGTAAAATACAATTATTTCGGGGTCGAAATCTTGATATAATTTTTTCGGGGTCGAAATCTTGATATACGTAAAATACAATTTTTTCGGGGTCGAAATCTTGATATAATTTTTTCGGGGTCGAAATCTTGATATACGTAAAATACAATTTTTTCGGGGTCGAAATCTTGATATAATTTTTTCGGGGTCGAAATCTTGATATACGTAAAATACAATTTTTTCGGGGTCGAAATCTTGATATACGTAAAATACAATTTTTTCGGGGTCGAAATCTTGATATAATTTTTTCGGGGTCGAAATCTTGATATACGTAAAATACAATTTTTTCGGGGTCGAAATCTTGATATAATTTTTTCGGGGTCGAAATCTTGATATACGTAAAATACAATTTTTTCGGGGTCGAAATCTTGATATAATTTTTTCGGGGTCGAAATCTTGATATACGTAAAATACAATTTTTTCGGGGTCGAAATCTTGATATAATTTTTTCGGGGTCGAAATCTTGATATACGTAAAATACAATTTTTTCGGGGTCAAAATCTTGATATAATTTTTTCGGGGTCGAAATCTTGATATATTAAAAATTAAATTTTTTTCGGGGTCGAAATCTTGATATAATTTTTTCGGGGTCGAAATCTTGATATACGTAAAATACAATTTTTTCGGGGTCGAAATCTTGATATAATTTTTTCGGGGTCGAAATCTTGATATACGTAAAATACAATTTTTTCGGGGTCGAAATCTTGATATAATTTTTTCGGGGTCGAAATCTTGATATACGTAAAATACAATTTTTTCGGGGTCGAAATCTTGATATACGTAAAATACAATTTTTTCGGGGTCGAAATCTTGATATAATTTTTTCGGGGTCGAAATCTTGATATACGTAAAATACAATTTTTTCGGGGTCGAAATCTTGATATACGTAAAATTAAATTTTTTCGGGGTCGAAATCTTGATATAATTTTTTCGGGGTCGAAATCTTGATATACGTAAAATACAATTTTTTCGGGGTCGAAATCTTGATATACATAAAATACAATTTTTTCGGGGTCGAAATCTTGATATAATTTTTTCGGGGTCGAAATCTTGATATACGTAAAATACAATTTTTTCGGGGTCGAAATCTTGATATACGTAAAATACAATTTTTTCGGGGTCGAAATCTTGATATAATTTTTTCGGGGTCGAAATCTTGATATACGTAAAATACAATTTTTTCGGGGTCGAAATCTTGATATAATTTTTTCGGGGTCGAAATCTTGATATAATTTTTTCGGGGTCGAAATCTTGATATACGTAAAATACAATTTTTTCGGGGTCGAAATCTTGATATACGTAAAATACAATCTTTTCGGGGTCGAAATCTTGATATAATTTTTTCGGGGTCGAAATCTTGATATACGTAAAATTAAATTTTTTCGGGGTCGAAATCTTGATATAATTTTTTCGGGGTCGAAATCTTGATATACGTAAAATACAATTTTTTCGGGGTCGAAATCTTGATATACGTAAAATACAATTTTTTCGGGGTCGAAATCTTGATATACGTAAAATACAATTTTTTCGGGGTCGAAATCTTGATATACGTAAAATACAATTTTTTCGGGGTCGAAATCTTGATATAATTTTTTCGGGGTCGAAATCTTGATATACGTAAAATACAATTTTTTCGGGGTCGAAATCTTGATATACGTAAAATACAATTTTTTCGGGGTCGAAATCTTGATATACGTAAAATACAATTTTTTCGGGGTCGAAATCTTGATATAATTTTTTCGGGGTCGAAATCTTGATATACGTAAAATACAATTTTTTCGGGGTCGAAATCTTGATATACGTAAAATACAATTTTTTCGGGGTCGAAATCTTGATATAATTTTTTCGGGGTCGAAATCTTGATATAATTTTTTCGGGGTAGAAATCTCGATTTATTAAAAATTAAATTTTTTCGGGGTCGAAATCTTGATATAATTTTTTCGGGGTCGAAATCTTGATATACGTAAAATTAAATTTTTTCGGGGTCGAAATCTTGATATAATTTTTTCGGGGTCGAAATCTTGATATACGTAAAATACAATTTTTTCGGGGTCGAAATCTTGATATAATTTTTTCGGGGTCGAAATCTTGATATACGTAAAATTCAATTTTTTCGGGGTCGAAATCTTGATATAATTTTTTCGGGGTCGAAATCTTGATATACGTAAAATACAATTTTTTCGGGGTCGAAATCTTGATATACGTGAAATACAATTTTTTCGGGGTCGAAATCTTGATATACGTAAAATACAATTTTTTCGGGGTCGAAATCTTGATATAATTTTTTCGGGGTCGAAATCTTGATATACGTAAAATACAATTTTTTCGGGGTCGAAATCTTGATATACGTAAAATACAATTTTTTCGGGGTCGAAATCTTGATATAATTTTTTCGGGGTCGAAATCTTGATATACGTAAAATACAATTTTTTCGGGGTCGAAATCTTGATATAATTTTTTCGGGGTCGAAATCTTGATATACGTAAAATACAATTTTTTCGGGGTCGAAATCTTGATATACGTAAAATACAATTTTTTCGGGGTCGAAATCTTGATATAATTTTTTCGGGGTCGAAATCTTGATATACGTAAAATACAATTTTTTCGGGGTCGAAATCTTGATATAATTTTTTCGGGGTCGAAATCTTGATATACGTAAAATACAATTTTTTCGGGGTCGAAATCTTGATATAATTTTTTCGGGGTCGAAATCTTGATATACGTAAAATACAATTTTTTCGGGGTCGAAATCTTGATATAATTTTTTCGGGGTCGAAATCTTGATATATTAAAAATTAAATTTTTTTCGGGGTCGAAATCTTGATATAATTTTTTCGGGGTCGAAATCTTGATATACGTAAAATACAATTTTTTCGGGGTCGAAATCTTGATATACGTAAAATACAATTTTTTCGGGGTCGAAATCTTGATATAATTTTTTCGGGGTCGAAATCTTGATATACGTAAAATACAATTTTTTCGGGGTCGAAATCTTGATATACGTAAAATACAATTTTTTCGGGGTCGAAATCTTGATATAATTTTTTCGGGGTCGAAATCTTGATATACGTAAAATACAATTTTTTCGGGGTCGAAATCTTGATATAATTTTTTCGGGGTCGAAATCTTGATATACGTAAAATACAATTTTTTCGGGGTCGAAATCTTGATATACGTAAAATACAATTTTTTCGGGGTCGAAATCTTGATATAATTTTTTCGGGGTCGAAATCTTGATATACGTAAAATACAATTTTTTCGGGGTCAAAATCTTGATATAATTTTTTCGGGGTCGAAATCTTGATATATTAAAAATTAAATTTTTTTCGGGGTCGAAATCTTGATATAATTTTTTCGGGGTCGAAATCTTGATATACGTAAAATACAATTTTTTCGGGGTCGAAATCTTGATATAATTTTTTCGGGGTCGAAATCTTGATATACGTAAAATACAATTTTTTCGGGGTCGAAATCTTGATATAATTTTTTCGGGGTCGAAATCTTGATATACGTAAAATACAATTTTTTCGGGGTCGAAATCTTGATATAATTTTTTCGGGGTCGAAATCTTGATATACGTAAAATACAATTATTTCGGGGTCGAAATCTTGATATAATTTTTTCGGGGTCGAAATCTTGATATACGTAAAATACAATTTTTTCGGGGTCGAAATCTTGATATAATTTTTTCGGGGTCGAAATCTTGATATACGTAAAATACAATTTTTTCGGGGTCGAAATCTTGATATAATTTTTTCGGGGTCGAAATCTTGATATACGTAAAATACAATTTTTTCGGGGTCGAAATCTTGATATACGTAAAATACAATTTTTTCGGGGTCGAAATCTTGATATAATTTTTTCGGGGTCGAAATCTTGATATACGTAAAATACAATTTTTTCGGGGTCGAAATCTTGATATAATTTTTTCGGGGTCGAAATCTTGATATACGTAAAATACAATTTTTTCGGGGTCGAAATCTTGATATAATTTTTTCGGGGTCGAAATCTTGATATACGTAAAATACAATTTTTTCGGGGTCGAAATCTTGATATAATTTTTTCGGGGTCGAAATCTTGATATACGTAAAATACAATTTTTTCGGGGTCAAAATCTTGATATAATTTTTTCGGGGTCGAAATCTTGATATATTAAAAATTAAATTTTTTTCGGGGTCGAAATCTTGATATAATTTTTTCGGGGTCGAAATCTTGATATACGTAAAATACAATTTTTTCGGGGTCGAAATCTTGATATAATTTTTTCGGGGTCGAAATCTTGATATACGTAAAATACAATTTTTTCGGGGTCGAAATCTTGATATAATTTTTTCGGGGTCGAAATCTTGATATACGTAAAATACAATTTTTTCGGGGTCGAAATCTTGATATACGTAAAATACAATTTTTTCGGGGTCGAAATCTTGATATAATTTTTTCGGGGTCGAAATCTTGATATACGTAAAATACAATTTTTTCGGGGTCGAAATCTTGATATACGTAAAATTAAATTTTTTCGGGGTCGAAATCTTGATATAATTTTTTCGGGGTCGAAATCTTGATATACGTAAAATACAATTTTTTCGGGGTCGAAATCTTGATATACATAAAATACAATTTTTTCGGGGTCGAAATCTTGATATAATTTTTTCGGGGTCGAAATCTTGATATACGTAAAATACAATTTTTTCGGGGTCGAAATCTTGATATACGTAAAATACAATTTTTTCGGGGTCGAAATCTTGATATAATTTTTTCGGGGTCGAAATCTTGATATACGTAAAATACAATTTTTTCGGGGTCGAAATCTTGATATAATTTTTTCGGGGTCGAAATCTTGATATAATTTTTTCGGGGTCGAAATCTTGATATACGTAAAATACAATTTTTTCGGGGTCGAAATCTTGATATACGTAAAATACAATCTTTTCGGGGTCGAAATCTTGATATAATTTTTTCGGGGTCGAAATCTTGATATACGTAAAATTAAATTTTTTCGGGGTCGAAATCTTGATATAATTTTTTCGGGGTCGAAATCTTGATATACGTAAAATACAATTTTTTCGGGGTCGAAATCTTGATATACGTAAAATACAATTTTTTCGGGGTCGAAATCTTGATATACGTAAAATACAATTTTTTCGGGGTCGAAATCTTGATATACGTAAAATACAATTTTTTCGGGGTCGAAATCTTGATATAATTTTTTCGGGGTCGAAATCTTGATATACGTAAAATACAATTTTTTCGGGGTCGAAATCTTGATATACGTAAAATACAATTTTTTCGGGGTCGAAATCTTGATATACGTAAAATACAATTTTTTCGGGGTCGAAATCTTGATATAATTTTTTCGGGGTCGAAATCTTGATATACGTAAAATACAATTTTTTCGGGGTCGAAATCTTGATATACGTAAAATACAATTTTTTCGGGGTCGAAATCTTGATATAATTTTTTCGGGGTCGAAATCTTGATATAATTTTTTCGGGGTCGAAATCTTGATATACGTAAAATACAATTTTTTCGGGGTCGAAATCTTGATATAATTTTTTCGGGGTCGAAATCTTGATATACGTAAAATACAATTTTTTCGGGGTCGAAATCTTGATATAATTTTTTCGGGGTCGAAATCTTGATATACGTAAAATACAATTATTTCGGGGTCGAAATCTTGATATAATTTTTTCGGGGTCGAAATCTTGATATACGTAAAATACAATTTTTTCGGGGTCGAAATCTTGATATAATTTTTTCGGGGTCGAAATCTTGATATACGTAAAATACAATTTTTTCGGGGTCGAAATCTTGATATAATTTTTTCGGGGTCGAAATCTTGATATACGTAAAATACAATTTTTTCGGGGTCGAAATCTTGATATACGTAAAATACAATTTTTTCGGGGTCGAAATCTTGATATAATTTTTTCGGGGTCGAAATCTTGATATACGTAAAATACAATTTTTTCGGGGTCGAAATCTTGATATAATTTTTTCGGGGTCGAAATCTTGATATACGTAAAATACAATTTTTTCGGGGTCGAAATCTTGATATAATTTTTTCGGGGTCGAAATCTTGATATACGTAAAATACAATTTTTTCGGGGTCGAAATCTTGATATAATTTTTTCGGGGTCGAAATCTTGATATACGTAAAATACAATTTTTTCGGGGTCAAAATCTTGATATAATTTTTTCGGGGTCGAAATCTTGATATATTAAAAATTAAATTTTTTTCGGGGTCGAAATCTTGATATAATTTTTTCGGGGTCGAAATCTTGATATACGTAAAATACAATTTTTTCGGGGTCGAAATCTTGATATAATTTTTTCGGGGTCGAAATCTTGATATACGTAAAATACAATTTTTTCGGGGTCGAAATCTTGATATAATTTTTTCGGGGTCGAAATCTTGATATACGTAAAATACAATTTTTTCGGGGTCGAAATCTTGATATAATTTTTTCGGGGTCGAAATCTTGATATACGTAAAATACAATTATTTCGGGGTCGAAATCTTGATATAATTTTTTCGGGGTCGAAATCTTGATATACGTAAAATACAATTTTTTCGGGGTCGAAATCTTGATATAATTTTTTCGGGGTCGAAATCTTGATATACGTAAAATACAATTTTTTCGGGGTCGAAATCTTGATATAATTTTTTCGGGGTCGAAATCTTGATATACGTAAAATACAATTTTTTCGGGGTCGAAATCTTGATATAATTTTTTCGGGGTCGAAATCTTGATATATTAAAAATTAAATTTTTTTCTGGGTCGAAATCTTGATATAATTTTTTCGGGGTCGAAATCTTGATATACGTAAAATACAATTTTTTCGGGGTCGAAATCTTGATATACGTAAAATACAATTTTTTCGGGGTCGAAATCTTGATATAATTTTTTCGGGGTCGAAATCTTGATATACGTAAAATACAATTTTTTCGGGGTCGAAATCTTGATATAATTTTTTCGGGGTCGAAATCTTGATATACGTAAAATACAATTTTTTCGGGGTCGAAATCTTGATATAATTTTTTCGGGGTCGAAATCTTGATATACGTAAAATACAATTTTTTCGGGGTCGAAATCTTGATATACGTAAAATACAATTTTTTCGGGGTCGAAATCTTGATATAATTTTTTCGGGGTCGAAATCTTGATATATTAAAAATTAAATTTTTTCGGGGTCGAAATCTTGATATAATTTTTTCGGGGTCGAAATCTTGATATACGTAAAATACAATTTTTTCGGGGTCGAAATCTTGATATAATTTTTTCGGGGTCGAAATCTTGATATACGTAAAATACAATTTTTTCGGGGTCGAAATCTTGATATAATTTTTTCGGGGTCGAAATCTTGATATACGTAAAATACAATTTTTTCGGGGTCGAAATCTTGATATACGTAAAATACAATTTTTTCGGGGTCGAAATCTTGATATAATTTTTTCGGGGTCGAAATCTTGATATACGTAAAATACAATTTTTTCGGGGTCGAAATCTTGATATAATTTTTTCGGGGTCGAAATCTTGATATACGTAAAATACAATTTTTTCGGGGTCGAAATCTTGATATAATTTTTTCGGGGTCGAAATCTTGATATACGTAAAATACAATTTTTTCGGGGTCGAAATCTTGATATAATTTTTTCGGGGTCGAAATCTTGATATACGTAAAATACAATTTTTTCGGGGTCGAAATCTTGATATAATTTTTTCGGGGTCGAAATCTTGATATATTAAAAATTAAATTTTTTTCGGGGTCGAAATCTTGATATAATTTTTTCGGGGTCGAAATCTTGATATACGTAAAATACAATTTTTTCGGGGTCGAAATCTTGATATAATTTTTTCGGGGTCGAAATCTTGATATACGTAAAATACAATTTTTTCGGGGTCGAAATCTTGATATACGTAAAATACAATTTTTTCGGGGTCGAAATCTTGATATAATTTTTTCGGGGTCGAAATCTTGATATACGTAAAATACAATTATTTCGGGGTCGAAATCTTGATATAATTTTTTCGGGGTCGAAATCTTGATATACGTAAAATACAATTTTTTCGGGGTCGAAATCTTGATATAATTTTTTCGGGGTCGAAATCTTGATATACGTAAAATACAATTTTTTCGGGGTCGAAATCTTGATATAATTTTTTCGGGGTCGAAATCTTGATATACGTAAAATACAATTTTTTCGGGGTCGAAATCTTGATATAATTTTTTCGGGGTCGAAATCTTGATATACGTAAAATACAATTTTTTCGGGATCGAAATCTTGATATAATTTTTTCGGGGTCGAAATCTTGATATACGTAAAATACAATTTTTTCGGGGTCGAAATCTTGATATACGTAAAATACAATTTTTTCGGGGTCGAAATCTTGATATAATTTTTTCGGGGTCGAAATCTTGATATACGTAAAATACAATTTTTTCGGGGTCGAAATCTTGATATAATTTTTTCGGGGTCGAAATCTTGATATACGTAAAATACAATTTTTTCGGGGTCGAAATCTTGATATACGTAAAATACAATTTTTTCGGGGTCGAAATCTTGATATAATTTTTTCGGGGTCGAAATCTTGATATACGTAAAATACAATTTTTTCGGGGTCGAAATCTTGATATAATTTTTTCGGGGTCGAAATCTTGATATACGTAAAATACAATTTTTTCGGGGTCGAAATCTTGATATAATTTTTTCGGGGTCGAAATCTTGATATACGTAAAATACAATTTTTTCGGGGTCGAAATCTTGATATACGTAAAATACAATTTTTTCGGGGTCGAAATCTTGATATAATTTTTTCGGGGTCGAAATCTTGATATATTAAAAATTAAATTTTTTTCGGGGTCGAAATCTTGATATAATTTTTTCGGGGTCGAAATCTTGATATACGTAAAATACAATTTTTTCGGGGTCGAAATCTTGATATAATTTTTTCGGGGTCGAAATCTTGATATACGTAAAATACAATTTTTTCGGGGTCGAAATCTTGATATACGTAAAATACAATTTTTTCGGGGTCGAAATCTTGATATAATTTTTTCGGGGTCGAAATCTTGATATACGTAAAATACAATTTTTTCGGGGTCGAAATCTTGATATAATTTTTTCGGGGTCGAAATCTTGATATACGTAAAATACAATTTTTTCGGGGTCGAAATCTTGATATACGTAAAATACAATTTTTTCGGGGTCGAAATCTTGATATAATTTTTTCGGGGTCGAAATCTTGATATACGTAAAATACAATTTTTTCGGGGTCGAAATCTTGATATAATTTTTTCGGGGTCGAAATCTTGATATACGTAAAATACAATTTTTTCGGGGTCGAAATCTTGATATAATTTTTTCGGGGTCGAAATCTTGATATACGTAAAATACAATTTTTTCGGGGTCGAAATCTTGATATAATTTTTTCGGGGTCGAAATCTTGATATACGTAAAATACAAATTTTTCGGGGTCGAAATCTTGATATACGTAAAATACAATTTTTTCGGGGTCGAAATCTTGATATATTAAAAATTAAATTTTTTTCGGGGTCGAAATCTTGATATAATTTTTTCGGGGTCGAAATCTTGATATACGTAAAATACAATTTTTTCGGGGTCGAAATCTTGATATAATTTTTTCGGGGTCGAAATCTTGATATACGTAAAATACAATTTTTTCGGGGTCGAAATCTTGATATAATTTTTTCGGGGTCGAAATCTTGATATACGTAAAATACAATTTTTTCGGGGTCGAAATCTTGATATAATTTTTTCGGGGTCGAAATCTTGATATACGTAAAATACAATTTTTTCGGGGTCGAAATCTTGATATAATTTTTTCGGGGTCGAAATCTTGATATACGTAAAATACAAATTTTTCGGGGTCGAAATCTTGATATACGTAAAATACAATTTTTTCGGGGTCGAAATCTTGATATACGTAAAATACAATTTTTTCGGGGTCGAAATCTTGATATACGTAAAATACAATTTTTTCGGGGTCGAAATCTTGATATAATTTTTTCGGGGTCGAAATCTTGATATATTAAAAATTAAATTTTTTTCGGGGTCGAAATCTTGATATAATTTTTTCGGGGTCGAAATCTTGATATACGTAAAATACAATTTTTTCGGGGTCGAAATCTTGATATAATTTTTTCGGGGTCGAAATCTTGATATACGTAAAATACAATTTTTTCGGGGTCGAAATCTTGATATAATTTTTTCGGGGTCGAAATCTTGATATACGTAAAATACAATTTTTTCGGGGTCGAAATCTTGATATACGTAAAATACAATTTTTTCGGGGTCGAAATCTTGATATAATTTTTTCGGGGTCGAAATCTTGATATACGTAAAATACAATTTTTTCGGGGTCGAAATCTTGATATAATTTTTTCGGGGTCGAAATCTTGATATACGTAAAATACAATTTTTTCGGGGTCGAAATCTTGATATAATTTTTTCGGGGTCGAAATCTTGATATACGTAAAATACAATTTTTTCGGGGTCGAAATCTTGATATAATTTTTTCGGGGTCGAAATCTTGATATACGTAAAATACAATTTTTTCGGGGTCGAAATCTTGATATAATTTTTTCGGGGTCGAAATCTTGATATATTAAAAATTAAATTTTTTTCGGGGTCGAAATCTTGATATAATTTTTTCGGGGTCGAAATCTTGATATACGTAAAATACAATTTTTTCGGGGTCGAAATCTTGATATAATTTTTTCGGGGTCGAAATCTTGATATACGTAAAATACAATTTTTTCGGGGTCGAAATCTTGATATAATTTTTTCGGGGTCGAAATCTTGATATACGTAAAATACAATTTTTTCGGGGTCGAAATCTTGATATAATTTTTTCGGGGTCGAAATCTTGATATACGTAAAATACAATTATTTCGGGGTCGAAATCTTGATATAATTTTTTCGGGGTCGAAATCTTGATATACGTAAAATACAATTTTTTCGGGGTCGAAATCTTGATATAATTTTTTCGGGGTCGAAATCTTGATATACGTAAAATACAATTTTTTCGGGGTCGAAATCTTGATATAATTTTTTCGGGGTCGAAATCTTGATATACGTAAAATACAATTTTTTCGGGGTCGAAATCTTGATATAATTTTTTCGGGGTCGAAATCTTGATATACGTAAAATACAATTTTTTCGGGATCGAAATCTTGATATAATTTTTTCGGGGTCGAAATCTTGATATACGTAAAATACAATTTTTTCGGGGTCGAAATCTTGATATACGTAAAATACAATTTTTTCGGGGTCGAAATCTTGATATAATTTTTTCGGGGTCGAAATCTTGATATACGTAAAATACAATTTTTTCGGGGTCGAAATCTTGATATAATTTTTTCGGGGTCGAAATCTTGATATACGTAAAATACAATTTTTTCGGGGTCGAAATCTTGATATACGTAAAATACAATTTTTTCGGGGTCGAAATCTTGATATAATTTTTTCGGGGTCGAAATCTTGATATACGTAAAATACAATTTTTTCGGGGTCGAAATCTTGATATAATTTTTTCGGGGTCGAAATCTTGATATACGTAAAATACAATTTTTTCGGGGTCGAAATCTTGATATAATTTTTTCGGGGTCGAAATCTTGATATACGTAAAATACAATTTTTTCGGGGTCGAAATCTTGATATACGTAAAATACAATTTTTTCGGGGTCGAAATCTTGATATAATTTTTTCGGGGTCGAAATCTTGATATATTAAAAATTAAATTTTTTTCGGGGTCGAAATCTTGATATAATTTTTTCGGGGTCGAAATCTTGATATACGTAAAATACAATTTTTTCGGGGTCGAAATCTTGATATAATTTTTTCGGGGTCGAAATCTTGATATACGTAAAATACAATTTTTTCGGGGTCGAAATCTTGATATACGTAAAATACAATTTTTTCGGGGTCGAAATCTTGATATAATTTTTTCGGGGTCGAAATCTTGATATACGTAAAATACAATTTTTTCGGGGTCGAAATCTTGATATAATTTTTTCGGGGTCGAAATCTTGATATACGTAAAATACAATTTTTTCGGGGTCGAAATCTTGATATAATTTTTTCGGGGTCGAAATCTTGATATACGTAAAATACAATTTTTTCGGGGTCGAAATCTTGATATAATTTTTTCGGGGTCGAAATCTTGATATACGTAAAATACAAATTTTTCGGGGTCGAAATCTTGATATACGTAAAATACAATTTTTTCGGGGTCGAAATCTTGATATATTAAAAATTAAATTTTTTTCGGGGTCGAAATCTTGATATAATTTTTTCGGGGTCGAAATCTTGATATACGTAAAATACAATTTTTTCGGGGTCGAAATCTTGATATAATTTTTTCGGGGTCGAAATCTTGATATACGTAAAATACAATTTTTTCGGGGTCGAAATCTTGATATAATTTTTTCGGGGTCGAAATCTTGATATACGTAAAATACAATTTTTTCGGGGTCGAAATCTTGATATAATTTTTTCGGGGTCGAAATCTTGATATACGTAAAATACAATTTTTTCGGGGTCGAAATCTTGATATAATTTTTTCGGGGTCGAAATCTTGATATACGTAAAATACAAATTTTTCGGGGTCGAAATCTTGATATACGTAAAATACAATTTTTTCGGGGTCGAAATCTTGATATATTAAAAATTAAATTTTTTTCGGGGTCGAAATCTTGATATAATTTTTTCGGGGTCGAAATCTTGATATACGTAAAATACAATTTTTTCGGGGTCGAAATCTTGATATAATTTTTTCGGGGTCGAAATCTTGATATACGTAAAATACAATTTTTTCGGGGTCGAAATCTTGATATAATTTTTTCGGGGTCGAAATCTTGATATACGTAAAATACAATTTTTTCGGGGTCGAAATCTTGATATAATTTTTTCGGGGTCGAAATCTTGATATACGTAAAATACAATTTTTTCGGGGTCGAAATCTTGATATAATTTTTTCGGGGTCGAAATCTTGATTTAATTTTTTCGGGGTCGAAAAGTGGATGGACTTGTCTTATGAAAAATTTTCGGGGTCGAAATCTTGATATATTACAAATTAAATTTTTCGGGGTCGAAATCTTGAAATACATATGATATAATTTTTTCGGGGGTCGAAATCTTCTTTTCATGATGTTATCGTTTTTCTTTAATAACTCGAAAAGTATTATAGATAGAAAAAAATGGTAAAGGACAAAATTGTTCAAAAAAAAAAAATAAATCAAAAACTTGCCTTGCGCGGTATGTACAATTGATTGGTTTCAAGATAATAATAAAAACAAATTTAAAAACGCATTTTCTCGAAAACGGCTCGATAGATACACGGAAAAATTTGATATGTTATGTAGGACAATGTCCTCTATCAACTCCAATTGGTTTCATTTTAATAGCTCACGGACCCCACGACATTACGTGTTAAATGTGGTGTCTAGGATGGGGGGTGTGTTTTGATGTGTAATTAGGTGTTAAATGTGGTGTCTAGGATGGGGGATGGTTTTTGATGTTTAATTAGGTGTTAATTTTACTGTTTTAGGAAGGGGATGGTTTTTGATGTTTAATTAGGTGTTAATTTTACTGTTTTAGGAAGGGGATGGTTTTTGATGTTTAATTAGGTGTTAATTTTACTGTTTTAGGAAGGGGATGGTTTTTGATGTTTAATTAGGTGTTAATTTTACTGTTTTAGGTGGGGGATGGTTTTTGATGTTTAATTAGGTGTTAATTTTACTGTTTTAGGAAGGGGATGGTTTTTGATGTTTAATTAGGTGTTAATTTTACTGTTTAAGGAAGGGGATGGTTTTTGATGTTTAATTAGGTGTTAATTTTACTGTTTTAGGAAGGGGATGGTTTTTGATGTGTAATTAGGTATTAATTTAGGTGTTTTAGGGAGGGGATGTTTTTCGATGTCTAATTAGGTGTTAAATGTGGTGTCTAGGATGGGGGGTGTGTTTTGACGTGTAATTAGGTGTTAAATGTGGTGTCTAGGATGGGGGGTGTGTTTTGATGTGTAATTAGGTGTTAAATGTGGTGCTCTACGTAGGGGGTGTGTTTTGATGTTTAATTAGGTGTTAATTTTACTGTTTTAGGAAGGGGATGGTTTTTGATGTTTAATTAGGTGTTAATTTTACTGTTTTAGGAAGGGGATGGTTTTTGATGTTTAATTAGGTGTTAATTTTACTGTTTTAGGAAGGGGATGGTTTTTGATGTTTAATTAGGTGTTAATTTTACTGTTTAAGGAAGGGGATGGTTTTTGATGTTTAATTAGGTGTTAGTTTTACTGTTTTAGGAAGGGGATGGTTTTTGATGTTTAATTAGGTGTTAATTTTACTGTTTTAGGTGGGGGATGGTTTTTGATGTTTAATTAGGTGTTAATTTTACTGTTTTAGGAAGGGGATGGTTTTTGATGTTTAATTAGGTGTTAATTTTACTGTTTAAGGAAGGGGATGGTTTTTGATGTTTAATTAGAGGTTAATTTAGCTGTTTTAGGTGGGGGATGGTTTTTGATGTTTAATTAGAGGTTAATTTAGCTGTTTTAGGTGGGGGATGGTTTTTGATGTTTAATTAGGTGTTAATTTTACTGTTTTAGGTGGGGGATGGTTTTTGATGTTTAATTAGGTGTTAATTTTACTGTTTTAGGAAGGGGATGGTTTTTGATGTTTAATTAGGTGTTAATTTTACTGTTTAAGGAAGGGGATGGTTTTTGATGTTTAATTAGGTGTTAATTTTACTGTTTTAGGAAGGGGATGGTTTTTGATGTGTAATTAGGTATTAATTTAGGTGTTTTAGGGAGGGGATGTTTTTCGATGTCTAATTAGGTGTTAAATGTGGTGTCTAGGATGGGGGGTGTGTTTTGATGTGTAATTAGGTGTTAAATGTGGTGTCTAGGATGGGGGATGGTTTTTGATGTTTAATTAGGTGTTAATTTTACTGTTTTAGGAAGGGGATGGTTTTTGATGTTTAATTAGGTGTTAATTTTACTGTTTAAGGAAGGGGATGGTTTTTGATGTTTAATTAGGTGTTAATTTTACTGTTTTAGGAAGGGGATGGTTTTTGATGTTTAATTAGGTGTTAATTTTACTGTTTTAGGAAGGGGATGGTTTTTGATGTTTAATTAGGTGTTAATTTTACTGTTTTAGGAAGGGGATGGTTTTTGATGTTTAATTAGGTGTTAATTTTACTGTTTTAGGAAGGGGATGGTTTTTGATGTTTAATTAGGTGTTAATTTTACTGTTTTAGGAAGGGGATGGTTTTTGATGTTTAATTAGGTGTTAATTTTACTGTTTTAGGTGGGGGATGGTTTTTGATGTTTAATTAGGTGTTAATTTTACTGTTTTAGGAAGGGGATGGTTTTTGATGTTTAATTAGGTGTTAATTTTACTGTTTTAGGAAGGGGATGGTTTTTGATGTTTAATTAGGTGTTAATTTTACTGTTTTAGGTGGGGGATGGTTTTTGATGTTTAATTAGGTGTTAATTTTACTGTTTTA
This sequence comes from Ganaspis brasiliensis, assembly GCA_037103525.1. Lineage (NCBI taxonomy): Eukaryota > Metazoa > Arthropoda > Insecta > Hymenoptera > Figitidae > Ganaspis > Ganaspis brasiliensis. The sequence goes on along the minus strand of JAZKLR010000075.1, from coordinate 87,693 downwards.
GGAAGGGGATGGTTTTTGATGTTTAATTAGGTGTTAATTTTACTGTTTTAGGAAGGGGATGGTTTTTGATGTGTAATTAGGTATTAATTTAGGTGTTTTAGGGAGGGGATGTTTTTCGATGTCTAATTAGGTGTTAAATGTGGTGTCTAGGATGGGGGGTGTGTTTTGATGTGTAATTAGGTGTTAAATGTGGTGTCTAGGATGGGGGATGGTTTTTGATGTTTAATTAGGTGTTAATTTTACTGTTTAAGGAAGGGGATGGTTTTTGATGTTTAATTAGAGGTTAATTTAGCTGTTTTAGGTGGGGGATGGTTTTTGATGTTTAATTAGAGGTTAATTTAGCTGTTTTAGAAAGGGGATGGTTTTTGATGTTTAATTAGAGGTTAATTTAGCTGTTTTAGAAAGGGGATGGTTTTTGATGTTTAATTAGGTGTTAATTTTACTGTTTTAGGAAGGGGATGGTTTTTGATGTTTAATTAGGTGTTAATTTTACTGTTTTAGGAAGGGGATGGTTTTTGATGTTTAATTAGGTGTTAGTTTTACTGTTTTAGAAAGGGGATGGTTTTTGATGTTTAATTAGGTGTTAGTTTTACTGTTTTAGGAAGGGGATGGTTTTTGATGTTTAATTAGGTGTTAATTTTACTGTTTTAGGAAGGGGATGGTTTTTGATGTTTAATTAGGTGTTAATTTTACTGTTTTAGGAAGGGGATGGTTTTTGATGTTTAATTAGGTGTTAATTTTACTGTTTTAGGTGGGGGATGGTTTTTGATGTTTAATTAGGTGTTAATTTTACTGTTTTAGGAAGGGGATGGTTTTTGATGTTTAATTAGGTGTTAATTTTACTGTTTAAGGAAGGGGATGGTTTTTGATGTTTAATTAGAGGTTAATTTAGCTGTTTTAGGTGGGGGATGGTTTTTGATGTTTAATTAGAGGTTAATTTAGCTGTTTTAGGTGGGGGATGGTTTTTGATGTTTAATTAGGTGTTAATTTTACTGTTTTAGGTGGGGGATGGTTTTTGATGTTTAATTAGGTGTTAATTTTACTGTTTTAGGAAGGGGATGGTTTTTGATGTTTAATTAGGTGTTAATTTTACTGTTTAAGGAAGGGGATGGTTTTTGATGTTTAATTAGGTGTTAATTTTACTGTTTTAGGAAGGGGATGGTTTTTGATGTGTAATTAGGTATTAATTTAGGTGTTTTAGGGAGGGGATGTTTTTCGATGTCTAATTAGGTGTTAAATGTGGTGTCTAGGATGGGGGGTGTGTTTTGATGTGTAATTAGGTGTTAAATGTGGTGTCTAGGATGGGGGATGGTTTTTGATGTTTAATTAGGTGTTAATTTTACTGTTTTAGGAAGGGGATGGTTTTTGATGTTTAATTAGAGGTTAATTTAGCTGTTTTAGGTGGGGGATGGTTTTTGATGTTTAATTAGAGGTTAATTTAGCTGTTTTAGAAAGGGGATGGTTTTTGATGTTTAATTAGAGGTTAATTTAGCTGTTTTAGAAAGGGGATGGTTTTTGATGTTTAATTAGGTGTTAATTTTACTGTTTTAGGAAGGGGATGGTTTTTGATGTTTAATTAGGTGTTAATTTTACTGTTTTAGGAAGGGGATGGTTTTTGATGTTTAATTAGGTGTTAGTTTTACTGTTTTAGAAAGGGGATGGTTTTTGATGTTTAATTAGGTGTTAATTTTACTGTTTTAGGAAGGGGATGGTTTTTGATGTTTAATTAGGTGTTAATTTTACTGTTTTAGGAAGGGGATGGTTTTTGATGTTTAATTAGGTGTTAATTTTACTGTTTTAGGAAGGGGATGGTTTTTGATGTTTAATTAGGTGTTAATTTTACTGTTTTAGGAAGGGGATGGTTTTTGATGTTTAATTAGGTGTTAATTTTACTGTTTTAGGTGGGGGATGGTTTTTGATGTTTAATTAGGTGTTAATTTTACTGTTTTAGGAAGGGGATGGTTTTTGATGTTTAATTAGGTGTTAATTTTACTGTTTTAGGAAGGGGATGGTTTTTGATGTTTAATTAGGTGTTAATTTTACTGTTTTAGGAAGGGGATGGTTTTTGATGTTTAATTAGGTGTTAATTTTACTGTTTAAGGAAGGGGATGGTTTTTGATGTTTAATTAGAGGTTAATTTAGCTGTTTTAGGTGGGGGATGGTTTTTGATGTTTAATTAGGTGTTAATTTTACTGTTTTAGGAAGGGGATGGTTTTTGATGTTTAATTAGGTGTTAATTTTACTGTTTTAGGAAGGGGATGGTTTTTGATGTTTAATTAGGTGTTAATTTTACTGTTTTAGGTGGGGGATGGTTTTTGATGTTTAATTAGGTGTTAATTTTACTGTTTTAGGTGGGGGATGGTTTTTGATGTTTAATTAGGTGTTAATTTTACTGTTTTAGGAAGGGGATGGTTTTTGATGTTTAATTAGGTGTTAATTTTACTGTTTAAGGAAGGGGATGGTTTTTGATGTTTAATTAGAGGTTAATTTAGCTGTTTTAGGTGGGGGATGGTTTTTGATGTTTAATTAGAGGTTAATTTAGCTGTTTTAGGTGGGGGATGGTTTTTGATGTTTAATTAGGTGTTAATTTTACTGTTTTAGGTGGGGGATGGTTTTTGATGTTTAATTAGGTGTTAATTTTACTGTTTTAGGAAGGGGATGGTTTTTGATGTTTAATTAGGTGTTAATTTTACTGTTTAAGGAAGGGGATGGTTTTTGATGTTTAATTAGGTGTTAATTTTACTGTTTTAGGAAGGGGATGGTTTTTGATGTGTAATTAGGTATTAATTTAGGTGTTTTAGGGAGGGGATGTTTTTCGATGTCTAATTAGGTGTTAAATGTGGTGTCTAGGATGGGGGGTGTGTTTTGATGTGTAATTAGGTGTTAAATGTGGTGTCTAGGATGGGGGATGGTTTTTGATGTTTAATTAGGTGTTAATTTTACTGTTTTAGGAAGGGGATGGTTTTTGATGTTTAATTAGAGGTTAATTTAGCTGTTTTAGGTGGGGGATGGTTTTTGATGTTTAATTAGAGGTTAATTTAGCTGTTTTAGAAAGGGGATGGTTTTTGATGTTTAATTAGAGGTTAATTTAGCTGTTTTAGAAAGGGGATGGTTTTTGATGTTTAATTAGGTGTTAATTTTACTGTTTTAGGAAGGGGATGGTTTTTGATGTTTAATTAGGTGTTAATTTTACTGTTTTAGGAAGGGGATGGTTTTTGATGTTTAATTAGGTGTTAGTTTTACTGTTTTAGGAAGGGGATGGTTTTTGATGTTTAATTAGGTGTTAATTTTACTGTTTTAGGAAGGGGATGGTTTTTGATGTTTAATTAGGTGTTAATTTTACTGTTTTAGGAAGGGGATGGTTTTTGATGTTTAATTAGGTGTTAGTTTTACTGTTTTAGGAAGGGGATGGTTTTTGATGTTTAATTAGGTGTTAATTTTACTGTTTTAGGAAGGGGATGGTTTTTGATGTTTAATTAGGTGTTAATTTTACTGTTTTAGGAAGGGGATGGTTTTTGATGTTTAATTAGGTGTTAATTTTACTGTTTTAGGTGGGGGATGGTTTTTGATGTTTAATTAGGTGTTAATTTTACTGTTTTAGGAAGGGGATGGTTTTTGATGTTTAATTAGGTGTTAATTTTACTGTTTAAGGAAGGGGATGGTTTTTGATGTTTAATTAGAGGTTAATTTAGCTGTTTTAGGTGGGGGATGGTTTTTGATGTTTAATTAGAGGTTAATTTAGCTGTTTTAGGTGGGGGATGGTTTTTGATGTTTAATTAGGTGTTAATTTTACTGTTTTAGGTGGGGGATGGTTTTTGATGTTTAATTAGGTGTTAATTTTACTGTTTTAGGAAGGGGATGGTTTTTGATGTTTAATTAGGTGTTAATTTTACTGTTTAAGGAAGGGGATGGTTTTTGATGTTTAATTAGGTGTTAATTTTACTGTTTTAGGAAGGGGATGGTTTTTGATGTGTAATTAGGTATTAATTTAGGTGTTTTAGGGAGGGGATGTTTTTCGATGTCTAATTAGGTGTTAAATGTGGTGTCTAGGATGGGGGGTGTGTTTTGATGTGTAATTAGGTGTTAAATGTGGTGTCTAGGATGGGGGATGGTTTTTGATGTTTAATTAGGTGTTAATTTTACTGTTTTAGGAAGGGGATGGTTTTTGATGTTTAATTAGAGGTTAATTTAGCTGTTTTAGGTGGGGGATGGTTTTTGATGTTTAATTAGAGGTTAATTTAGCTGTTTTAGAAAGGGGATGGTTTTTGATGTTTAATTAGAGGTTAATTTAGCTGTTTTAGAAAGGGGATGGTTTTTGATGTTTAATTAGGTGTTAATTTTACTGTTTTAGGAAGGGGATGGTTTTTGATGTTTAATTAGGTGTTAATTTTACTGTTTTAGGAAGGGGATGGTTTTTGATGTTTAATTAGGTGTTAGTTTTACTGTTTTAGGAAGGGGATGGTTTTTGATGTTTAATTAGGTGTTAATTTTACTGTTTTAGGAAGGGGATGGTTTTTGATGTTTAATTAGGTGTTAATTTTACTGTTTTAGGAAGGGGATGGTTTTTGATGTTTAATTAGGTGTTAATTTTACTGTTTTAGGTGGGGGATGGTTTTTGATGTTTAATTAGGTGTTAATTTTACTGTTTTAGGAAGGGGATGGTTTTTGATGTTTAATTAGGTGTTAATTTTACTGTTTAAGGAAGGGGATGGTTTTTGATGTTTAATTAGGTGTTAGTTTTACTGTTTTAGGAAGGGGATGGTTTTTGATGTTTAATTAGGTGTTAATTTTACTGTTTTAGGAAGGGGATGGTTTTTGATGTTTAATTAGGTGTTAATTTTACTGTTTTAGGTGGGGGATGGTTTTTGATGTTTAATTAGGTGTTAATTTTACTGTTTTAGGAAGGGGATGGTTTTTGATGTTTAATTAGGTGTTAATTTTACTGTTTAAGGAAGGGGATGGTTTTTGATGTTTAATTAGAGGTTAATTTAGCTGTTTTAGGTGGGGGATGGTTTTTGATGTTTAATTAGAGGTTAATTTAGCTGTTTTAGGTGGGGGATGGTTTTTGATGTTTAATTAGGTGTTAATTTTACTGTTTTAGGTGGGGGATGGTTTTTGATGTTTAATTAGGTGTTAATTTTACTGTTTTAGGAAGGGGATGGTTTTTGATGTTTAATTAGGTGTTAATTTTACTGTTTAAGGAAGGGGATGGTTTTTGATGTTTAATTAGGTGTTAATTTTACTGTTTTAGGAAGGGGATGGTTTTTGATGTGTAATTAGGTATTAATTTAGGTGTTTTAGGGAGGGGATGTTTTTCGATGTCTAATTAGGTGTTAAATGTGGTGTCTAGGATGGGGGGTGTGTTTTGATGTGTAATTAGGTGTTAAATGTGGTGTCTAGGATGGGGGGTGTGTTTTGATGTGTAATTAGGTATTAATTTAGGTGTTTTAGGGAGGGGATGTTTTTCGATGTCTAATTAGGTGTTAAATGTGGTGTCTAGGATGGGGGGTGTGTTTTGATGTGTAATTAGGTGTTAAATGTGGTGCTCTACGTAGGGGGTGTGTTTTGATGTGTAATTAGGTATTAATTTAGGTGTTTTAGGGAGGGGGTGTGTTTTGATGTGTAATTAGGTGTTAAATGTGGTGTCTAGGATGGGGGGTGTGTTTTGATGTGTAATTAGGTGTTAAATGTGGTGCTCTACGTAGGGGGTGTGTTTTGATGTGTAATTAGGTATTAATTTAGGTGTTTTAGGGAGGGGATGTTTTTCGATGTCTAATTAGGTGTTAAATGTGGTGTCTAGGATGGGGGATGGTTTTTGATGTCTAATTAGGTGTTAAATGTGGTGTCTAGGATGGGGGGTGTGTTTTGATGTGTAATTAGGTATTAATTTAGGTGTTTTAGGGAGGGGATGTTTTTCGATGTCTAATTAGGTGTTAAATGTGGTGTCTAGGATGGGGGGTGTGTTTTGATGTGTAATTAGGTGTTAAATGTGGTGTCTAGGATGGGGGATGTGTTTTGATGTGTAATTAGGTGTTAAATGTGGTGCTCTACGTAGGGGGTGTGTTTTGATGTGTAATTAGGTATTAATTTAGGTGTTTTAGGGAGGGGATGTTTTTCGATGTCTAATTAGGTGTTAAATGTGGTGTCTAGGATGGGGGGTGTGTTTTGATGTGTAATTAGGTGTTAAATGTGGTGCTCTACGTAGGGGGTGTGTTTTGACGTGTAATTAGGTGTTAAATGTGGTGTCTAGGATGGGGGGTGTGTTTTGATGTGTAATTAGGTGTTAAATGTGGTGCTCTACGTAGGGGGTGTGTTTTGATGTGTAATTAGGTATTAATTTAGGTGTTTTAGGGAGGGGATGTTTTTCGATGTCTAATTAGGTGTTAATTTTGGTGTTTTAGGTCGAAATCTTGATATAATTTTTTCGGGGTAGAAATCTCGATTTATTAAAAATTAAATTTTTTCGGGGTCGAAATCTTGATATAATTTTTTCGGGGTCGAAATCTTGATATACGTAAAATTAAATTTTTTCGGGGTCGAAATCTTGATATACGTAAAATACAATTTTTTCGGGGTCGAAATCTTGATATAATTTTTTCGGGGTCGAAATCTTGATATACGTAAAATACAATTTTTTCGGGGTCGAAATCTTGATATAATTTTTTCGGGGTCGAAATCTTGATATACGTAAAATTAAATTTTTTCGGGGTTGAAATCTTGATATAATTTTTTCGGGGTCGAAATCTTGATATACGTAAAATACAATTTTTTCGGGGTCGAAATCTTGATATACGTAAAATACAATTTTTTCGGGGTCGAAATCTTGATATAATTTTTTCGGGGTCGAAATCTTGATATACGTAAAATACAATTTTTTCGGGGTCGAAATCTTGATATACGTAAAATACAATTTTTTCGGGGTCGAAATCTTGATATAATTTTTTCGGGGTCGAAATCTTGATATACGTAAAATACAATTTTTTCGGGGTCGAAATCTTGATATAATTTTTTCGGGGTCGAAATCTTGATATACGTAAAATTAAATTTTTTCGGGGTCGAAATCTTGATATAATTTTTTCGGGGTCGAAATCTTGATATACGTAAAATACAATTTTTTCGGGGTCGAAATCTTGATATACATAAAATACAATTTTTTCGGGGTCGAAATCTTGATATAATTTTTTCGGGGTCGAAATCTTGATATACGTAAAATACAATTTTTTCGGGGTCGAAATCTTGATATACGTAAAATACAATTTTTTCGGGGTCGAAATCTTGATATAATTTTTTCGGGGTCGAAATCTTGATATACGTAAAAAACAATTTTTTCGGGGTCGAAATCTTGATATAATTTTTTCGGGGTCGAAATCTTGATATACGTAAAATACAATTTTTTCGGGGTCGAAATCTTGATATACGTAAAATACAATTTTTTCGGGGTCGAAATCTTGATATAATTTTTTCGGGGTCGAAATCTTGATATACGTAAAATACAATTTTTTCGGGGTCGAAATCTTGATATACGTAAAATACAATTTTTTCGGGGTCGAAATCTTGATATAATTTTTTCGGGGTCGAAATCTTGATATACGTAAAATTAAATTTTTTCGGGGTCGAAATCTTGATATAATTTTTTCGGGGTCGAAATCTTGATATACGTAAAATACAATTTTTTCGGGGTCGAAATCTTGATATACGTAAAATACAATTTTTTCGGGGTCGAAATCTTGATATACGTAAAATACAATTTTTTCGGGGTCGAAATCTTGATATAATTTTTTCGGGGTCGAAATCTTGATATACGTAAAATACAATTTTTTCGGGGTCGAAATCTTGATATACGTAAAATACAATTTTTTCGGGGTCGAAATCTTGATATACGTAAAATACAATTGTTTCGGGGTCGAAATCTTGATATAATTTTTTCGGGGTCGAAATCTTGATATACGTAAAATACAATTTTTTCGGGGTCGAAATCTTGATATACGTAAAATACAATTTTTTCGGGGTCGAAATCTTGATATAATTTTTTCGGGGTCGAAATCTTGATATACGTAAAATACAATTTTTTCGGGGTCGAAATCTTGATATAATTTTTTCGGGGTCGAAATCTTGATATACGTAAAATACAATTTTTTCGGGGTCGAAATCTTGATATACGTAAAATACAATTTTTTCGGGGTCGAAATCTTGATATAATTTTTTCGGGGTCGAAATCTTGATATACGTTAAATTAAATTTTTTCGGGGTCGAAATCTTGATATAATTTTTTCGGGGTCGAAATCTTGATATACGTAAAATACAATTTTTTCGGGGTCGAAATCTTGATATACGTAAAATACAATTTTTTCGGTGTCGAAATCTTGATATACGTAAAATACAATTTTTTCGGGGTCGAAATCTTGATATAATTTTTTCGGGGTCGAAATCTTGATATACGTAAAATACAATTTTTTCGGGGTCGAAATCTTGATATAATTTTTTCGGGGTCGAAATCTTGATATACGTAAAATTAAATTTTTTCGGGGTCGAAATCTTGATATAATTTTTTCGGGGTCGAAATCTTGATATACGTAAAATAAAATTTTTTCGGGGTCGAAATCTTGATATAATTTTTTCGGGGTCGAAATCTTGATATACGTAAAATACAATTTTTTTGGGGTCGAAATCTTGATATACGTAAAATACAATTTTTTCGGGGTCGAAATCTTGATATAATTTTTTCGGGGTCGAAATCTTGATATACGTAAAATACAATTTTTTCGGGGTCGAAATCTTGATATAATTTTTTCGGGGTCGAAATCTTGATATACGTAAAATACAATTTTTTCGGGGTCGAAATCTTGATATACGTAAAATACAATTTTTTCGGGGTCGAAATCTTGATATAATTTTTTCGGGGTCGAAATCTTGATATACGTAAAATACAATTTTTTCGGGGTCGAAATCTTGATATACGTAAAATACAATTTTTTCGGGGTCGAAATCTTGATATAATTTTTTCGGGGTCGAAATCTTGATATACGTAAAATTAAATTTTTTCGGGGTCGAAATCTTGATATAATTTTTTCGGGGTCGAAATCTTGATATACGTAAAATACAATTTTTTCGGGGTCGAAATCTTGATATACGTAAAATACAATTTTTTCGGGGTCGAAATCTTGATATAATTTTTTCGGGGTCGAAATCTTGATATACGTAAAATACAATTTTTTCGGGGTCGAAATCTTGATATACGTAAAATACAATTTTTTCGGGGTCGAAATCTTGATATAATTTTTTCGGGGTCGAAATCTTGATATACGTAAAATACAATTTTTTCGGGGTCGAAATCTTGATATACGTAAAATACAATTTTTTCGGGGTCGAAATCTTGATATAATTTTTTCGGGGTCGAAATCTTGATATACGTAAAATACAATTTTTTCGGGGTCGAAATCTTGATATACGTAAAATACAATTTTTTCGGGGTCGAAATCTTGATATACTTTTTTCGGGGTCGAAATCTTGATATACGTAAAATACAATTTTTTTGGGGTCGAAATCTTGATATAATTTTTTCGGGGTCGAAATCTTGATATACGTAAAATACAATTTTTTCGGGGTCGAAATCTTGATATAATTTTTTCGGGGTCGAAATCTTGATATACGTAAAATACAATTTTTTCGGGGTCGAAATCTTGATATAATTTTTTCGGGGTCGAAATCTTGATATACGTAAAATACAATTTTTTCGGGGTCGAAATCTTGATATACGTAAAATACAATTTTTTCGGGGTCGAAATCTTGATATAATTTTTTCGGGGTCGAAATCTTGATATACGTAAAATACAATTTTTTCGGGGTCGAAATCTTGATATAATTTTTTCGGGGTCGAAATCTTGATATACGTAAAATTAAATTTTTTCGGGGTCGAAATCTTGATATAATTTTTTCGGGGTCGAAATCTTGATATACGTAAAATACAATTTTTTCGGGGTCGAAATCTTGATATACATAAAATACAATTTTTTCGGGGTCGAAATCTTGATATAATTTTTTCGGGGTCGAAATCTTGATATACGTAAAATACAATTTTTTCGGGGTCGAAATCTTGATATAATTTTTTCGGGGTCGAAATCTTGATATACGTAAAATACAATTTTTTCGGGGTCGAAATCTTGATATAATTTTTTCGGGGTCGAAATCTTGATATAATTTTTTCGGGGTCGAAATCTTGATATACGTAAAATACAATTTTTTCGGGGTCGAAATCTTGATATACGTAAAATACAATCTTTTCGGGGTCGAAATCTTGATATAATTTTTTCGGGGTCGAAATCTTGATATACGTAAAATTAAATTTTTTCGGGGTCGAAATCTTGATATAATTTTTTCGGGGTCGAAATCTTGATATACGTAAAATACAATTTTTTCGGGGTCGAAATCTTGATATACGTAAAATACAATTTTTTCGGGGTCGAAATCTTGATATACGTAAAATACAATTTTTTCGGGGTCGAAATCTTGATATACGTAAAATACAATTTTTTCGGGGTCGAAATCTTGATATAATTTTTTCGGGGTCGAAATCTTGATATACGTAAAATACAATTTTTTCGGGGTCGAAATCTTGATATACGTAAAATACAATTTTTTCGGGGTCGAAATCTTGATATACGTAAAATACAATTTTTTCGGGGTCGAAATCTTGATATAATTTTTTCGGGGTCGAAATCTTGATATACGTAAAATACAATTTTTTCGGGGTCGAAATCTTGATATACGTAAAATACAATTTTTTCGGGGTCGAAATCTTGATATAATTTTTTCGGGGTCGAAATCTTGATATAATTTTTTCGGGGTAGAAATCTCGATTTATTAAAAATTAAATTTTTTCGGGGTCGAAATCTTGATATAATTTTTTCGGGGTCGAAATCTTGATATACGTAAAATTAAATTTTTTCGGGGTCGAAATCTTGATATAATTTTTTCGGGGTCGAAATCTTGATATACGTAAAATACAATTTTTTCGGGGTCGAAATCTTGATATAATTTTTTCGGGGTCGAAATCTTGATATACGTAAAATTCAATTTTTTCGGGGTCGAAATCTTGATATAATTTTTTCGGGGTCGAAATCTTGATATACGTAAAATTAAATTTTTTCGGGGTCGAAATCTTGATATAATTTTTTCGGGGTCGAAATCTTGATATACGTAAAATACAATTTTTTCGGGGTCGAAATCTTGATATACGTAAAATACAATTTTTTCGGGGTCGAAATCTTGATATACGTAAAATACAATTTTTTCGGGGTCGAAATCTTGATATACGTAAAATACAATTTTTTCGGGGTCGAAATCTTGATATACGTAAAATACAATTTTTTCGGGGTCGAAATCTTGATATACGTAAAATACAATTTTTTCGGGGTCGAAATCTTGATATAATTTTTTCGGGGTCGAAATCTTGATATACGTAAAATACAATTTTTTCGGGGTCGAAATCTTGATATAATTTTTTCGGGGTCGAAATCTTGATATACGTAAAATTAAATTTTTTCGGGGTCGAAATCTTGATATAATTTTTTCGGGGTCGAAATCTTGATATACGTAAAATACAATTTTTTCGGGGTCGAAATCTTGATATACGTAAAATACAATTTTTTCGGGGTCGAAATCTTGATATAATTTTTTCGGGGTCGAAATCTTGATATACGTAAAATACAATTTTTTCGGGGTCGAAATCTTGATATACGTAAAATACAATTTTTTCGGGGTCGAAATCTTGATATAATTTTTTCGGGGTCGAAATCTTGATATACGTAAAATACAATTTTTTCGGGGTCGAAATCTTGATATAATTTTTTCGGGGTCGAAATCTTGATATACGTAAAATACAATTTTTTCGGGGTCGAAATCTTGATATACGTAAAATACAATTTTTTCGGGGTCGAAATCTTGATATAATTTTTTCGGGGTCGAAATCTTGATATACGTAAAATACAATTTTTTCGGGGTCGAAATCTTGATATACGTAAAATACAATTTTTTCGGGGTCGAAATCTTGATATACGTAAAATACAATTTTTTCGGGGTCGAAATCTTGATATACGTAAAATACAATTGTTTCGGGGTCGAAATCTTGATATAATTTTTTCGGGGTCGAAATCTTGATATACGTAAAATACAATTTTTTCGGGGTCGAAATCTTGATATACGTAAAATACAATTTTTTCGGGGTCGAAATCTTGATATACGTAAAATACAATTTTTTCGGGGTCGAAATCTTGATATAATTTTTTCGGGGTCGAAATCTTGATATACGTAAAATACAATTTTTTCGGGGTCGAAATCTTGATATACGTAAAATACAATTTTTTCGGGGTCGAAATCTTGATATAATTTTTTCGGGGTCGAAATCTTGATATACGTAAAATACAATTTTTTCGGGGTCGAAATCTTGATATACGTAAAATACAATTTTTTCGGGGTCGAAATCTTGATATACGTAAAATACAATTTTTTCGGGGTCGAAATCTTGATATACGTAAAATACAATTTTTTCGGGGTCGAAATCTTGATATACGTAAAATACAATTTTTTCGGGGTCGAAATCTTGATATAATTTTTTCGGGGTCGAAATCTTGATATAATTTTTTCGGGGTAGAAATCTCGATTTATTAAAATTAAATTTTTTCGGGGTCGAAATCTTGATATAATTTTTTCGGGGTCGAAATCTTGATATACGTAAAATTAAATTTTTTCGGGGTCGAAATCTTGATATAATTTTTTCGGGGTCGAAATCTTGATATACGTAAAATACAATTTTTTCGGGGTCGAAATCTTGATATAATTTTTTCGGGGTCGAAATCTTGATATACGTAAAATTCAATTTTTTCGGGGTCGAAATCTTGATATAATTTTTTCGGGGTCGAAATCTTGATATACGTAAAATTAAATTTTTTCGGGGTCGAAATCTTGATATAATTTTTTCGGGGTCGAAATCTTGATATACGTAAAATACAATTTTTTCGGGGTCGAAATCTTGATATACGTAAAATACAATTTTTTCGGGGTCGAAATCTTGATATACGTAAAATACAATTTTTTCGGGGTCGAAATCTTGATATACGTAAAATACAATTTTTTCGGGGTCGAAATCTTGATATACGTAAAATACAATTTTTTCGGGGTCGAAATCTTGATATAATTTTTTCGGGGTCGAAATCTTGATATACGTAAAATACAATTTTTTCGGGGTCGAAATCTTGATATACGTGAAATACAATTTTTTCGGGGTCGAAATCTTGATATACGTAAAATACAATTTTTTCGGGGTCGAAATCTTGATATAATTTTTTCGGGGTCGAAATCTTGATATACGTAAAATACAATTTTTTCGGGGTCGAAATCTTGATATAATTTTTTCGGGGTCGAAATCTTGATATACGTAAAATACAATTTTTTCGGGGTCGAAATCTTGATATACGTAAAATACAATTTTTTCGGGGTCGAAATCTTGATATAATTTTTTCGGGGTCGAAATCTTGATATACGTAAAATACAATTTTTTCGGGGTCGAAATCTTGATATAATTTTTTCGGGGTCGAAATCTTGATATACGTAAAATACAATTTTTTCGGGGTCGAAATCTTGATATAATTTTTTCGGGGTCGAAATCTTGATATACGTAAAATACAATTTTTTCGGGGTCGAAATCTTGATATACGTAAAATACAATTTTTTCGGGGTCGAAATCTTGATATACGTAAAATACAATTTTTTCGGGGTCGAAATCTTGATATACGTAAAATACAATTGTTTCGGGGTCGAAATCTTGATATAATTTTTTCGGGGTCGAAATCTTGATATACGTAAAATACAATTTTTTCGGGGTCGAAATCTTGATATACGTAAAATACAATTTTTTCGGGGTCGAAATCTTGATATAATTTTTTCGGGGTCGAAATCTTGATATACGTAAAATACAATTTTTTCGGGGTCGAAATCTTGATATAATTTTTTCGGGGTCGAAATCTTGATATACGTAAAATACAATTTTTTCGGGGTCGAAATCTTGATATACGTAAAATACAATTTTTTCGGGGTCGAAATCTTGATATAATTTTTTCGGGGTCGAAATCTTGATATACGTTAAATTAAATTTTTTCGGGGTCGAAATCTTGATATAATTTTTTCGGGGTCGAAATCTTGATATACGTAAAATACAATTTTTTCGGGGTCGAAATCTTGATATACGTAAAATACAATTTTTTCGGGGTCGAAATCTTGATATACGTAAAATACAATTTTTTCGGGGTCGAAATCTTGATATACGTAAAATACAATTTTTTCGGGGTCGAAATCTTGATATAATTTTTTCGGGGTCGAAATCTTGATATACGTAAAATACAATTTTTTCGGGGTCGAAATCTTGATATAATTTTTTCGGGGTCGAAATCTTGATATACGTAAAATTAAATTTTTTCGGGGTCGAAATCTTGATATAATTTTTTCGGGGTCAAAATCTTGATATACGTAAAATACAATTTTTTCGGGGTCGAAATCTTGATATACGTAAAATACAATTTTTTCGGGGTCGAAATCTTGATATAGTTTTTTCGGGGTCGAAATCTTGATATACGTAAAATACAATTTTTTCGGGGTCGAAATCTTGATATACGTAAAATACAATTTTTTCGGGGTCGAAATCTTGATATACGTAAAATACAATTTTTTCGGGGTCGAAATCTTGATATAATTTTTTCGGGGTCGAAATCTTGATATACGTAAAATACAATTTTTTCGGGGTCGAAATCTTGATATAATTTTTTCGGGGTCGAAATCTTGATATACGTAAAATACAATTTTTTCGGGGTCGAAATCTTGATATAATTTTTTCGGGGTCGAAATCTTGATATACGTAAAATACAATTTTTTCGGGGTCGAAATCTTGATATAATTTTTTCGGGGTCGAAATCTTGATATACGTAAAATACAATTTTTTCGGGGTCGAAATCTTGATATACGTAAAATACAATTTTTTCGGGGTCGAAATCTTGATATACGTAAAATACAATTTTTTCGGGGTCGAAATCTTGATATACGTAAAATACAATTGTTTCGGGGTCGAAATCTTGATATAATTTTTTCGGGGTCGAAATCTTGATATACGTAAAATACAATTTTTTCGGGGTCGAAATCTTGATATACGTAAAATACAATTTTTTCGGGGTCGAAATCTTGATATAATTTTTTCGGGGTCGAAATCTTGATATACGTAAAATACAATTTTTTCGGGGTCGAAATCTTGATATAATTTTTTCGGGGTCGAAATCTTGATATACGTAAAATACAATTTTTTCGGGGTCGAAATCTTGATATACGTAAAATACAATTTTTTCGGGGTCGAAATCTTGATATAATTTTTTCGGGGTCGAAATCTTGATATACGTTAAATTAAATTTTTTCGGGGTCGAAATCTTGATATAATTTTTTCGGGGTCGAAATCTTGATATACGTAAAATACAATTTTTTCGGGGTCGAAATCTTGATATACGTAAAATACAATTTTTTCGGGGTCGAAATCTTGATATACGTAAAATACAATTTTTTCGGGGTCGAAATCTTGATATAATTTTTTCGGGGTCGAAATCTTGATATACGTAAAATACAATTTTTTCGGGGTCGAAATCTTGATATAATTTTTTCGGGGTCGAAATCTTGATATACGTAAAATTAAATTTTTTCGGGGTCGAAATCTTGATATAATTTTTTCGGGGTCAAAATCTTGATATACGTAAAATACAATTTTTTCGGGGTCGAAATCTTGATATACGTAAAATACAATTTTTTCGGGGTCGAAATCTTGATATAGTTTTTTCGGGGTCGAAATCTTGATATACGTAAAATACAATTTTTTCGGGGTCGAAATCTTGATATACGTAAAATACAATTTTTTCGGGGTCGAAATCTTGATATACGTAAAATACAATTTTTTCGGGGTCGAAATCTTGATATAATTTTTTCGGGGTCGAAATCTTGATATACGTAAAATACAATTTTTTCGGGGTCGAAATCTTGATATACGTAAAATACAATTTTTTCGGGGTCGAAATCTTGATATAATTTTTTCGGGGTCGAAATCTTGATATACGTAAAATACAATTTTTTCGGGGTCGAAATCTTGATATACGTAAAATACAATTTTTTCGGGGTCGAAATCTTGATATAATTTTTTCGGGGTCGAAATCTTGATATACGTAAAATTAAATTTTTTCGGGGTCGAAATCTTGATATAATTTTTTCGGGGTCGAAATCTTGATATACGTAAAATACAATTTTTTCGGGGTCGAAATCTTGATATACGTAAAATACAATTTTTTCGGGGTCGAAATCTTGATATAATTTTTTCGGGGTCGAAATCTTGATATACGTAAAATACAATTTTTTCGGGGTCGAAATCTTGATATACGTAAAATACAATTTTTTCGGGGTCGAAATCTTGATATAATTTTTTCGGGGTCGAAATCTTGATATACGTAAAATACAATTTTTTCGGGGTCGAAATCTTGATATACGTAAAATACAATTTTTTCGGGGTCGAAATCTTGATATAATTTTTTCGGGGTCGAAATCTTGATATACGTAAAATACAATTTTTTCGGGGTCGAAATCTTGATATACGTAAAATACAATTTTTTCGGGGTCGAAATCTTGATATACTTTTTTCGGGGTCGAAATCTTGATATACGTAAAATACAATTTTTTTGGGGTCGAAATCTTGATATAATTTTTTCGGGGTCGAAATCTTGATATACGTAAAATACAATTTTTTCGGGGTCGAAATCTTGATATAATTTTTTCGGGGTCGAAATCTTGATATACGTAAAATACAATTTTTTCGGGGTCGAAATCTTGATATAATTTTTTCGGGGTCGAAATCTTGATATACGTAAAATACAATTTTTTCGGGGTCGAAATCTTGATATACGTAAAATACAATTTTTTCGGGGTCGAAATCTTGATATAATTTTTTCGGGGTCGAAATCTTGATATACGTAAAATACAATTTTTTCGGGGTCGAAATCTTGATATACGTAAAATTAAATTTTTTCGGGGTCGAAATCTTGATATAATTTTTTCGGGGTCGAAATCTTGATATACGTAAAATACAATTTTTTCGGGGTCGAAATCTTGATATACATAAAATACAATTTTTTCGGGGTCGAAATCTTGATATAATTTTTTCGGGGTCGAAATCTTGATATACGTAAAATACAATTTTTTCGGGGTCGAAATCTTGATATACGTAAAATACAATTTTTTCGGGGTCGAAATCTTGATATAATTTTTTCGGGGTCGAAATCTTGATATACGTAAAATACAATTTTTTCGGGGTCGAAATCTTGATATAATTTTTTCGGGGTCGAAATCTTGATATAATTTTTTCGGGGTCGAAATCTTGATATACGTAAAATACAATTTTTTCGGGGTCGAAATCTTGATATACGTAAAATACAATCTTTTCGGGGTCGAAATCTTGATATAATTTTTTCGGGGTCGAAATCTTGATATACGTAAAATTAAATTTTTTCGGGGTCGAAATCTTGATATAATTTTTTCGGGGTCGAAATCTTGATATACGTAAAATACAATTTTTTCGGGGTCGAAATCTTGATATACGTAAAATACAATTTTTTCGGGGTCGAAATCTTGATATACGTAAAATACAATTTTTTCGGGGTCGAAATCTTGATATACGTAAAATACAATTTTTTCGGGGTCGAAATCTTGATATAATTTTTTCGGGGTCGAAATCTTGATATACGTAAAATACAATTTTTTCGGGGTCGAAATCTTGATATACGTAAAATACAATTTTTTCGGGGTCGAAATCTTGATATACGTAAAATACAATTTTTTCGGGGTCGAAATCTTGATATAATTTTTTCGGGGTCGAAATCTTGATATACGTAAAATACAATTTTTTCGGGGTCGAAATCTTGATATACGTAAAATACAATTTTTTCGGGGTCGAAATCTTGATATAATTTTTTCGGGGTCGAAATCTTGATATAATTTTTTCGGGGTAGAAATCTCGATTTATTAAAAATTAAATTTTTTCGGGGTCGAAATCTTGATATAATTTTTTCGGGGTCGAAATCTTGATATACGTAAAATTAAATTTTTTCGGGGTCGAAATCTTGATATAATTTTTTCGGGGTCGAAATCTTGATATACGTAAAATACAATTTTTTCGGGGTCGAAATCTTGATATAATTTTTTCGGGGTCGAAATCTTGATATACGTAAAATTCAATTTTTTCGGGGTCGAAATCTTGATATAATTTTTTCGGGGTCGAAATCTTGATATACGTAAAATTAAATTTTTTCGGGGTCGAAATCTTGATATAATTTTTTCGGGGTCGAAATCTTGATATACGTAAAATACAATTTTTTCGGGGTCGAAATCTTGATATAATTTTTTCGGGGTCGAAATCTTGATATACGTAAAATACAATTTTTTCGGGGTCGAAATCTTGATATACGTAAAATACAATTTTTTCGGGGTCGAAATCTTGATATAATTTTTTCGGGGTCGAAATCTTGATATACGTAAAATACAATTTTTTCGGGGTCGAAATCTTGATATAATTTTTTCGGGGTCGAAATCTTGATATACGTAAAATACAATTTTTTCGGGGTCGAAATCTTGATATAATTTTTTCGGGGTCGAAATCTTGATATACGTAAAATTAAATTTTTTCGGGGTCGAAATCTTGATATAATTTTTTCGGGGTCGAAATCTTGATATACGTAAAATACAATTTTTTCGGGGTCGAAATCTTGATATACGTAAAATACAATTTTTTCGGGGTCGAAATCTTGATATAATTTTTTCGGGGTCGAAATCTTGATATACGTAAAATACAATTTTTTCGGGGTCGAAATCTTGATATACGTAAAATACAATTTTTTCGGGGTCGAAATCTTGATATAATTTTTTCGGGGTCGAAATCTTGATATACGTAAAATTAAATTTTTTCGGGGTCGAAATCTTGATATAATTTTTTCGGGGTCGAAATCTTGATATACGTAAAATACAATTTTTTCGGGGTCGAAATCTTGATATACGTAAAATACAATTTTTTCGGGGTCGAAATCTTGATATAATTTTTTCGGGGTCGAAATCTTGATATACGTAAAATACAATTTTTTCGGGGTCGAAATCTTGATATACGTAAAATACAATTTTTTCGGGGTCGAAATCTTGATATAATTTTTTCGGGGTCGAAATCTTGATATACGTAAAATACAATTTTTTCGGGGTCGAAATCTTGATATACGTAAAATACAATTTTTTCGGGGTCGAAATCTTGATATAATTTTTTCGGGGTCGAAATCTTGATATACGTAAAATACAATTTTTTCGGGGTCGAAATCTTGATATACGTAAAATACAATTTTTTCGGGGTCGAAATCTTGATATACTTTTTTCGGGGTCGAAATCTTGATATACGTAAAATACAATTTTTTTGGGGTCGAAATCTTGATATAATTTTTTCGGGGTCGAAATCTTGATATACGTAAAATACAATTTTTTCGGGGTCGAAATCTTGATATAATTTTTTCGGGGTCGAAATCTTGATATACGTAAAATACAATTTTTTCGGGGTCGAAATCTTGATATAATTTTTTCGGGGTCGAAATCTTGATATACGTAAAATACAATTTTTTCGGGGTCGAAATCTTGATATACGTAAAATACAATTTTTTCGGGGTCGAAATCTTGATATAATTTTTTCGGGGTCGAAATCTTGATATACGTAAAATACAATTTTTTCGGGGTCGAAATCTTGATATACGTAAAATTAAATTTTTTCGGGGTCGAAATCTTGATATAATTTTTTCGGGGTCGAAATCTTGATATACGTAAAATACAATTTTTTCGGGGTCGAAATCTTGATATACATAAAATACAATTTTTTCGGGGTCGAAATCTTGATATAATTTTTTCGGGGTCGAAATCTTGATATACGTAAAATACAATTTTTTCGGGGTCGAAATCTTGATATACGTAAAATACAATTTTTTCGGGGTCGAAATCTTGATATAATTTTTTCGGGGTCGAAATCTTGATATACGTAAAATACAATTTTTTCGGGGTCGAAATCTTGATATAATTTTTTCGGGGTCGAAATCTTGATATAATTTTTTCGGGGTCGAAATCTTGATATACGTAAAATACAATTTTTTCGGGGTCGAAATCTTGATATAATTTTTTCGGGGTCGAAATCTTGATATACGTAAAATACAATTTTTTCGGGGTCGAAATCTTGATATACGTAAAATTAAATTTTTTCGGGGTCGAAATCTTGATATAATTTTTTCGGGGTCGAAATCTTGATATACGTAAAATACAATTTTTTCGGGGTCGAAATCTTGATATACGTAAAATACAATTTTTTCGGGGTCGAAATCTTGATATAATTTTTTCGGGGTCGAAATCTTGATATACGTAAAATACAATTTTTTCGGGGTCGAAATCTTGATATACGTAAAATACAATTTTTTCGGGGTCGAAATCTTGATATACGTAAAATACAATTTTTTCGGGGTCGAAATCTTGATATAATTTTTTCGGGGTCGAAATCTTGATATACGTAAAATACAATTTTTTCGGGGTCGAAATCTTGATATACGTAAAATACAATTTTTTCGGGGTCGAAATCTTGATATAATTTTTTCGGGGTCGAAATCTTGATATAATTTTTTCGGGGTAGAAATCTCGATTTATTAAAAATTAAATTTTTTCGGGGTCGAAATCTTGATATAATTTTTTCGGGGTCGAAATCTTGATATACGTAAAATTAAATTTTTTCGGGGTCGAAATCTTGATATAATTTTTTCGGGGTCGAAATCTTGATATACGTAAAATACAATTTTTTCGGGGTCGAAATCTTGATATAATTTTTTCGGGGTCGAAATCTTGATATACGTAAAATTCAATTTTTTCGGGGTCGAAATCTTGATATAATTTTTTCGGGGTCGAAATCTTGATATACGTAAAATTAAATTTTTTCGGGGTCGAAATCTTGATATAATTTTTTCGGGGTCGAAATCTTGATATACGTAAAATACAATTTTTTCGGGGTCGAAATCTTGATATAATTTTTTCGGGGTCGAAATCTTGATATACGTAAAATACAATTTTTTCGGGGTCGAAATCTTGATATACGTAAAATACAATTTTTTCGGGGTCGAAATCTTGATATAATTTTTTCGGGGTCGAAATCTTGATATACGTAAAATACAATTTTTTCGGGGTCGAAATCTTGATATAATTTTTTCGGGGTCGAAATCTTGATATACGTAAAATACAATTTTTTCGGGGTCGAAATCTTGATATAATTTTTTCGGGGTCGAAATCTTGATATACGTAAAATTAAATTTTTTCGGGGTCGAAATCTTGATATAATTTTTTCGGGGTCGAAATCTTGATATACGTAAAATACAATTTTTTCGGGGTCGAAATCTTGATATACGTAAAATACAATTTTTTCGGGGTCGAAATCTTGATATAATTTTTTCGGGGTCGAAATCTTGATATACGTAAAATACAATTTTTTCGGGGTCGAAATCTTGATATACGTAAAATACAATTTTTTCGGGGTCGAAATCTTGATATAATTTTTTCGGGGTCGAAATCTTGATATACGTAAAATACAATTTTTTCGGGGTCGAAATCTTGATATAATTTTTTCGGGGTCGAAATCTTGATATACGTAAAATACAATTTTTTCGGGGTCGAAATCTTGATATACGTAAAATACAATTTTTTCGGGGTCGAAATCTTGATATAATTTTTTCGGGGTCGAAATCTTGATATACGTAAAATACAATTTTTTCGGGGTCGAAATCTTGATATACGTAAAATACAATTTTTTCGGGGTCGAAATCTTGATATAATTTTTTCGGGGTCGAAATCTTGATATACGTAAAATTAAATTTTTTCGGTGTCGAAATCTTGATATAATTTTTTCGGGGTCGAAATCTTGATATACGTAAAATACAATTTTTTCGGGGTCGAAATCTTGATATAATTTTTTCGGGGTCGAAATCTTGATATACGTAAAATACAATTTTTTCGGGGTCGAAATCTTGATATACGTAAAATACAATTTTTTCGGGGTCGAAATCTTGATATAATTTTTTCGGGGTCGAAATCTTGATATACGTAAAATACAATTTTTTCGGGGTCGAAATCTTGATATACGTAAAATACAATTTTTTCGGGGTCGAAATCTTGATATACGTAAAATACAATTTTTTCGGGGTCGAAATCTTGATATAATTTTTTCGGGGTCGAAATCTTGATATACGTAAAATACAATTTTTTCGGGGTCGAAATCTTGATATACGTAAAATACAATTTTTTCGGGGTCGAAATCTTGATATAATTTTTTCGGGGTCGAAATCTTGATATACGTAAAATACAATTTTTTCGGGGTCGAAATCTTGATATACGTAAAATACAATTTTTTCGGGGTCGAAATCTTGATATACTTTTTTCGGGGTCGAAATCTTGATATACGTAAAATACAATTTTTTCGGGGTCGAAATCTTGATATACGTAAAATACAATTTTTTCGGGGTCGAAATCTTGATATAATTTTTTCGGGGTAGAAATCTCGATTTATTAAAAATTAAATTTTTTCGGGGTCGAAATCTTGATATAATTTTTTCGGGGTCGAAATCTTGATATACGTAAAATTAAATTTTTTCGGGGTCGAAATCTTGATATAATTTTTTCGGGGTCGAAATCTTGATATACGTAAAGTACAATTTTTTCGGGGTCGAAATCTTGATATAATTTTTTCGGGGTCGAAATCTTGATATACGTAAAATACAATTTTTTCGGGGTCGAAATCTTGATATACGTAAAATACAATTTTTTCGGGGTCGAAATCTTGACATAATTTTTTCGGGGTCGAAATCTTGATATACGTAAAATACAATTTTTTCGGGGTCGAAATCTTGATATAATTTTTTCGGGGTCGAAATCTTGATATACGTAAAATACAATTTTTTCGGGGTCGAAATCTTGATATAATTTTTTCGGGGTCGAAATCTTGATATACGTAAAATACAATTTTTTCGGGGTCGAAATCTTGATATACGTAAAATACAATTTTTTCGGGGTCGAAATCTTGATATACGTAAAATACAATTTTTTCGGGGTCGAAATCTTGATATACGTAAAATACAATTTTTTCGGGGTCGAAATCTTGATATACGTAAAATACAATTTTTTCGGGGTCGAAATCTTGATATAATTTTTTCGGGGTCGAAATCTTGATATACGTAAAATACAATTTTTTCGGGGTCGAAATCTTGATATACGTAAAATACAATTTTTTCGGGGTCGAAATCTTGATATAATTTTTTCGGGGTCGAAATCTTGATATACGTAAAATTAAATTTTTTCGGGGTCGAAATCTTGATATAATTTTTTCGGGGTCGAAATCTTGATATACGTAAAATACAATTTTTTCGGGGTCGAAATCTTGATATACGTAAAATACAATTTTTTCGGGGTCGAAATCTTGATATACGTAAAATACAATTTTTTCGGGGTCGAAATCTTGATATACGTAAAATACAATTTTTTCGGGGTCGAAATCTTGATATAATTTTTTCGGGGTCGAAATCTTGATATACGTAAAATACAATTTTTTCGGGGTCGAAATCTTGATATACGTGAAATACAATTTTTTCGGGGTCGAAATCTTGATATACGTAAAATACAATTTTTTCGGGGTCGAAATCTTGATATAATTTTTTCGGGGTCGAAATCTTGATATACGTAAAATACAATTTTTTCGGGGTCGAAATCTTGATATACGTAAAATACAATTTTTTCGGGGTCGAAATCTTGATATAATTTTTTCGGGGTCGAAATCTTGATATAATTTTTTCGGGGTCGAAATCTTGATATACGTAAAATACAATTTTTTCGGGGTCGAAATCTTGATATAATTTTTTCGGGGTCGAAATCTTGATATACGTAAAATACAATTTTTTCGGGGTCGAAATCTTGATATAATTTTTTCGGGGTCGAAATCTTGATATACGTAAAATTAAATTTTTTCGGGGTTGAAATCTTGATATAATTTTTTCGGGGTCGAAATCTTGATATACGTAAAATACAATTTTTTCGGGGTCGAAATCTTGATATAATTTTTTCGGGGTCGAAATCTTGATATACGTAAAATACAATTTTTTCGGGGTCGAAATCTTGATATACGTAAAATACAATTTTTTCGGGGTCGAAATCTTGATATAATTTTTTCGGGGTCGAAATCTTGATATACGTAAAATACAATTTTTTCGGGGTCGAAATCTTGATATACGTAAAATACAATTTTTTCGGGGTCGAAATCTTGATATAATTTTTTCGGGGTCGAAATCTTGATATAATTTTTTCGGGGTCGAAATCTTGATATACGTAAAATACAATTTTTTCGGGGTCGAAATCTTGATATACGTAAAATACAATTTTTTCGGGGTCGAAATCTTGATATAATTTTTTCGGGGTCGAAATCTTGATATACGTAAAATACAATTTTTTCGGGGTCGAAATCTTGATATAATTTTTTCGGGGTCGAAATCTTGATATACGTAAAATTAAATTTTTTCGGGGTCGAAATCTTGATATAATTTTTTCGGGGTCGAAATCTTGATATACGTAAAATACAATTTTTTCGGGGTCGAAATCTTGATATACGTAAAATACAATTTTTTCGGGGTCGAAATCTTGATATAATTTTTTCGGGGTCGAAATCTTGATATACGTAAAATACAATTTTTTCGGGGTCGAAATCTTGATATACGTAAAATACAATTTTTTCGGGGTCGAAATCTTGATATAATTTTTTCGGGGTCGAAATCTTGATATACGTAAAATACAATTTTTTCGGGGTCGAAATCTTGATATAATTTTTTCGGGGTCGAAATCTTGATATACGTAAAATACAATTTTTTCGGGGTCGAAATCTTGATATACGTAAAATACAATTTTTTCGGGGTCGAAATCTTGATATAATTTTTTCGGGGTCGAAATCTTGATATACGTAAAATACAATTTTTTCGGGGTCGAAATCTTGATATACGTAAAATACAATTTTTTCGGGGTCGAAATCTTGATATAATTTTTTCGGGGTCGAAATCTTGATATACGTAAAATTAAATTTTTTCGGTGTCGAAATCTTGATATAATTTTTTCGGGGTCGAAATCTTGATATACGTAAAATACAATTTTTTCGGGGTCGAAATCTTGATATAATTTTTTCGGGGTCGAAATCTTGATATACGTAAAATACAATTTTTTCGGGGTCGAAATCTTGATATACGTAAAATACAATTTTTTCGGGGTCGAAATCTTGATATAATTTTTTCGGGGTCGAAATCTTGATATACGTAAAATACAATTTTTTCGGGGTCGAAATCTTGATATACGTAAAATACAATTTTTTCGGGGTCGAAATCTTGATATACGTAAAATACAATTTTTTCGGGGTCGAAATCTTGATATAATTTTTTCGGGGTCGAAATCTTGATATACGTAAAATACAATTTTTTCGGGGTCGAAATCTTGATATACGTAAAATACAATTTTTTCGGGGTCGAAATCTTGATATAATTTTTTCGGGGTCGAAATCTTGATATACGTAAAATACAATTTTTTCGGGGTCGAAATCTTGATATACGTAAAATACAATTTTTTCGGGGTCGAAATCTTGATATACTTTTTTCGGGGTCGAAATCTTGATATACGTAAAATACAATTTTTTCGGGGTCGAAATCTTGATATACGTAAAATACAATTTTTTCGGGGTCGAAATCTTGATATAATTTTTTCGGGGTAGAAATCTCGATTTATTAAAAATTAAATTTTTTCGGGGTCGAAATCTTGATATAATTTTTTCGGGGTCGAAATCTTGATATACGTAAAATTAAATTTTTTCGGGGTCGAAATCTTGATATAATTTTTTCGGGGTCGAAATCTTGATATACGTAAAGTACAATTTTTTCGGGGTCGAAATCTTGATATAATTTTTTCGGGGTCGAAATCTTGATATACGTAAAATACAATTTTTTCGGGGTCGAAATCTTGATATACGTAAAATACAATTTTTTCGGGGTCGAAATCTTGACATAATTTTTTCGGGGTCGAAATCTTGATATACGTAAAATACAATTTTTTCGGGGTCGAAATCTTGATATAATTTTTTCGGGGTCGAAATCTTGATATACGTAAAATACAATTTTTTCGGGGTCGAAATCTTGATATAATTTTTTCGGGGTCGAAATCTTGATATACGTAAAATACAATTTTTTCGGGGTCGAAATCTTGATATACGTAAAATACAATTTTTTCGGGGTCGAAATCTTGATATACGTAAAATACAATTTTTTCGGGGTCGAAATCTTGATATACGTAAAATACAATTTTTTCGGGGTCGAAATCTTGATATACGTAAAATACAATTTTTTCGGGGTCGAAATCTTGATATAATTTTTTCGGGGTCGAAATCTTGATATACGTAAAATACAATTTTTTCGGGGTCGAAATCTTGATATACGTAAAATACAATTTTTTCGGGGTCGAAATCTTGATATAATTTTTTCGGGGTCGAAATCTTGATATACGTAAAATTAAATTTTTTCGGGGTCGAAATCTTGATATAATTTTTTCGGGGTCGAAATCTTGATATACGTAAAATACAATTTTTTCGGGGTCGAAATCTTGATATACGTAAAATACAATTTTTTCGGGGTCGAAATCTTGATATACGTAAAATACAATTTTTTCGGGGTCGAAATCTTGATATACGTAAAATACAATTTTTTCGGGGTCGAAATCTTGATATAATTTTTTCGGGGTCGAAATCTTGATATACGTAAAATACAATTTTTTCGGGGTCGAAATCTTGATATACGTGAAATACAATTTTTTCGGGGTCGAAATCTTGATATACGTAAAATACAATTTTTTCGGGGTCGAAATCTTGATATAATTTTTTCGGGGTCGAAATCTTGATATACGTAAAATACAATTTTTTCGGGGTCGAAATCTTGATATACGTAAAATACAATTTTTTCGGGGTCGAAATCTTGATATAATTTTTTCGGGGTCGAAATCTTGATATACGTAAAATACAATTTTTTCGGGGTCGAAATCTTGATATAATTTTTTCGGGGTCGAAATCTTGATATACGTAAAATACAATTTTTTCGGGGTCGAAATCTTGATATACGTAAAATACAATTTTTTCGGGGTCGAAATCTTGATATAATTTTTTCGGGGTCGAAATCTTGATATACGTAAAATACAATTTTTTCGGGGTCGAAATCTTGATATAATTTTTTCGGGGTCGAAATCTTGATATACGTAAAATACAATTTTTTCGGGGTCGAAATCTTGATATAATTTTTTCGGGGTCGAAATCTTGATATACGTAAAATACAATTTTTTCGGGGTCGAAATCTTGATATAATTTTTTCGGGGTCGAAATCTTGATATATTAAAAATTAAATTTTTTTCGGGGTCGAAATCTTGATATAATTTTTTCGGGGTCGAAATCTTGATATACGTAAAATACAATTTTTTCGGGGTCGAAATCTTGATATACGTAAAATACAATTTTTTCGGGGTCGAAATCTTGATATAATTTTTTCGGGGTCGAAATCTTGATATACGTAAAATACAATTTTTTCGGGGTCGAAATCTTGATATACGTAAAATACAATTTTTTCGGGGTCGAAATCTTGATATAATTTTTTCGGGGTCGAAATCTTGATATACGTAAAATACAATTTTTTCGGGGTCGAAATCTTGATATAATTTTTTCGGGGTCGAAATCTTGATATACGTAAAATACAATTTTTTCGGGGTCGAAATCTTGATATACGTAAAATACAATTTTTTCGGGGTCGAAATCTTGATATAATTTTTTCGGGGTCGAAATCTTGATATACGTAAAATACAATTTTTTCGGGGTCAAAATCTTGATATAATTTTTTCGGGGTCGAAATCTTGATATATTAAAAATTAAATTTTTTTCGGGGTCGAAATCTTGATATAATTTTTTCGGGGTCGAAATCTTGATATACGTAAAATACAATTTTTTCGGGGTCGAAATCTTGATATAATTTTTTCGGGGTCGAAATCTTGATATACGTAAAATACAATTTTTTCGGGGTCGAAATCTTGATATAATTTTTTCGGGGTCGAAATCTTGATATACGTAAAATACAATTTTTTCGGGGTCGAAATCTTGATATAATTTTTTCGGGGTCGAAATCTTGATATACGTAAAATACAATTATTTCGGGGTCGAAATCTTGATATAATTTTTTCGGGGTCGAAATCTTGATATACGTAAAATACAATTTTTTCGGGGTCGAAATCTTGATATAATTTTTTCGGGGTCGAAATCTTGATATACGTAAAATACAATTTTTTCGGGGTCGAAATCTTGATATAATTTTTTCGGGGTCGAAATCTTGATATACGTAAAATACAATTTTTTCGGGGTCGAAATCTTGATATACGTAAAATACAATTTTTTCGGGGTCGAAATCTTGATATAATTTTTTCGGGGTCGAAATCTTGATATACGTAAAATACAATTTTTTCGGGGTCGAAATCTTGATATAATTTTTTCGGGGTCGAAATCTTGATATACGTAAAATACAATTTTTTCGGGGTCGAAATCTTGATATAATTTTTTCGGGGTCGAAATCTTGATATACGTAAAATACAATTTTTTCGGGGTCGAAATCTTGATATAATTTTTTCGGGGTCGAAATCTTGATATACGTAAAATACAATTTTTTCGGGGTCAAAATCTTGATATAATTTTTTCGGGGTCGAAATCTTGATATATTAAAAATTAAATTTTTTTCGGGGTCGAAATCTTGATATAATTTTTTCGGGGTCGAAATCTTGATATACGTAAAATACAATTTTTTCGGGGTCGAAATCTTGATATAATTTTTTCGGGGTCGAAATCTTGATATACGTAAAATACAATTTTTTCGGGGTCGAAATCTTGATATAATTTTTTCGGGGTCGAAATCTTGATATACGTAAAATACAATTTTTTCGGGGTCGAAATCTTGATATAATTTTTTCGGGGTCGAAATCTTGATATACGTAAAATACAATTATTTCGGGGTCGAAATCTTGATATAATTTTTTCGGGGTCGAAATCTTGATATACGTAAAATACAATTTTTTCGGGGTCGAAATCTTGATATAATTTTTTCGGGGTCGAAATCTTGATATACGTAAAATACAATTTTTTCGGGGTCGAAATCTTGATATAATTTTTTCGGGGTCGAAATCTTGATATACGTAAAATACAATTTTTTCGGGGTCGAAATCTTGATATAATTTTTTCGGGGTCGAAATCTTGATATATTAAAAATTAAATTTTTTTCTGGGTCGAAATCTTGATATAATTTTTTCGGGGTCGAAATCTTGATATACGTAAAATACAATTTTTTCGGGGTCGAAATCTTGATATACGTAAAATACAATTTTTTCGGGGTCGAAATCTTGATATAATTTTTTCGGGGTCGAAATCTTGATATACGTAAAATACAATTTTTTCGGGGTCGAAATCTTGATATAATTTTTTCGGGGTCGAAATCTTGATATACGTAAAATACAATTTTTTCGGGGTCGAAATCTTGATATAATTTTTTCGGGGTCGAAATCTTGATATACGTAAAATACAATTTTTTCGGGGTCGAAATCTTGATATACGTAAAATACAATTTTTTCGGGGTCGAAATCTTGATATAATTTTTTCGGGGTCGAAATCTTGATATATTAAAAATTAAATTTTTTCGGGGTCGAAATCTTGATATAATTTTTTCGGGGTCGAAATCTTGATATACGTAAAATACAATTTTTTCGGGGTCGAAATCTTGATATAATTTTTTCGGGGTCGAAATCTTGATATACGTAAAATACAATTTTTTCGGGGTCGAAATCTTGATATAATTTTTTCGGGGTCGAAATCTTGATATACGTAAAATACAATTTTTTCGGGGTCGAAATCTTGATATACGTAAAATACAATTTTTTCGGGGTCGAAATCTTGATATAATTTTTTCGGGGTCGAAATCTTGATATACGTAAAATACAATTTTTTCGGGGTCGAAATCTTGATATAATTTTTTCGGGGTCGAAATCTTGATATACGTAAAATACAATTTTTTCGGGGTCGAAATCTTGATATAATTTTTTCGGGGTCGAAATCTTGATATACGTAAAATACAATTTTTTCGGGGTCGAAATCTTGATATAATTTTTTCGGGGTCGAAATCTTGATATACGTAAAATACAATTTTTTCGGGGTCGAAATCTTGATATAATTTTTTCGGGGTCGAAATCTTGATATATTAAAAATTAAATTTTTTTCGGGGTCGAAATCTTGATATAATTTTTTCGGGGTCGAAATCTTGATATACGTAAAATACAATTTTTTCGGGGTCGAAATCTTGATATAATTTTTTCGGGGTCGAAATCTTGATATACGTAAAATACAATTTTTTCGGGGTCGAAATCTTGATATAATTTTTTCGGGGTCGAAATCTTGATATACGTAAAATACAATTTTTTCGGGGTCGAAATCTTGATATAATTTTTTCGGGGTCGAAATCTTGATATACGTAAAATACAATTATTTCGGGGTCGAAATCTTGATATAATTTTTTCGGGGTCGAAATCTTGATATACGTAAAATACAATTTTTTCGGGGTCGAAATCTTGATATAATTTTTTCGGGGTCGAAATCTTGATATACGTAAAATACAATTTTTTCGGGGTCGAAATCTTGATATAATTTTTTCGGGGTCGAAATCTTGATATACGTAAAATACAATTTTTTCGGGGTCGAAATCTTGATATAATTTTTTCGGGGTCGAAATCTTGATATACGTAAAATACAATTTTTTCGGGATCGAAATCTTGATATAATTTTTTCGGGGTCGAAATCTTGATATACGTAAAATACAATTTTTTCGGGGTCGAAATCTTGATATACGTAAAATACAATTTTTTCGGGGTCGAAATCTTGATATAATTTTTTCGGGGTCGAAATCTTGATATACGTAAAATACAATTTTTTCGGGGTCGAAATCTTGATATAATTTTTTCGGGGTCGAAATCTTGATATACGTAAAATACAATTTTTTCGGGGTCGAAATCTTGATATACGTAAAATACAATTTTTTCGGGGTCGAAATCTTGATATAATTTTTTCGGGGTCGAAATCTTGATATACGTAAAATACAATTTTTTCGGGGTCGAAATCTTGATATAATTTTTTCGGGGTCGAAATCTTGATATACGTAAAATACAATTTTTTCGGGGTCGAAATCTTGATATAATTTTTTCGGGGTCGAAATCTTGATATACGTAAAATACAATTTTTTCGGGGTCGAAATCTTGATATACGTAAAATACAATTTTTTCGGGGTCGAAATCTTGATATAATTTTTTCGGGGTCGAAATCTTGATATATTAAAAATTAAATTTTTTTCGGGGTCGAAATCTTGATATAATTTTTTCGGGGTCGAAATCTTGATATACGTAAAATACAATTTTTTCGGGGTCGAAATCTTGATATAATTTTTTCGGGGTCGAAATCTTGATATACGTAAAATACAATTTTTTCGGGGTCGAAATCTTGATATACGTAAAATACAATTTTTTCGGGGTCGAAATCTTGATATAATTTTTTCGGGGTCGAAATCTTGATATACGTAAAATACAATTTTTTCGGGGTCGAAATCTTGATATAATTTTTTCGGGGTCGAAATCTTGATATACGTAAAATACAATTTTTTCGGGGTCGAAATCTTGATATACGTAAAATACAATTTTTTCGGGGTCGAAATCTTGATATAATTTTTTCGGGGTCGAAATCTTGATATACGTAAAATACAATTTTTTCGGGGTCGAAATCTTGATATAATTTTTTCGGGGTCGAAATCTTGATATACGTAAAATACAATTTTTTCGGGGTCGAAATCTTGATATAATTTTTTCGGGGTCGAAATCTTGATATACGTAAAATACAATTTTTTCGGGGTCGAAATCTTGATATAATTTTTTCGGGGTCGAAATCTTGATATACGTAAAATACAAATTTTTCGGGGTCGAAATCTTGATATACGTAAAATACAATTTTTTCGGGGTCGAAATCTTGATATATTAAAAATTAAATTTTTTTCGGGGTCGAAATCTTGATATAATTTTTTCGGGGTCGAAATCTTGATGTACGTAAAATACAATTTTTTCGGGGTCGAAATCTTGATATAATTTTTTCGGGGTCGAAATCTTGATATACGTAAAATACAATTTTTTCGGGGTCGAAATCTTGATATAATTTTTTCGGGGTCGAAATCTTGATATACGTAAAATACAATTTTTTCGGGGTCGAAATCTTGATATAATTTTTTCGGGGTCGAAATCTTGATATACGTAAAATACAATTTTTTCGGGGTCGAAATCTTGATATAATTTTTTCGGGGTCGAAATCTTGATATACGTAAAATACAAATTTTTCGGGGTCGAAATCTTGATATACGTAAAATACAATTTTTTCGGGGTCGAAATCTTGATATACGTAAAATACAATTTTTTCGGGGTCGAAATCTTGATATACGTAAAATACAATTTTTTCGGGGTCGAAATCTTGATATAATTTTTTCGGGGTCGAAATCTTGATATATTAAAAATTAAATTTTTTTCGGGGTCGAAATCTTGATATAATTTTTTCGGGGTCGAAATCTTGATATACGTAAAATACAATTTTTTCGGGGTCGAAATCTTGATATAATTTTTTCGGGGTCGAAATCTTGATATACGTAAAATACAATTTTTTCGGGGTCGAAATCTTGATATAATTTTTTCGGGGTCGAAATCTTGATATACGTAAAATACAATTTTTTCGGGGTCGAAATCTTGATATACGTAAAATACAATTTTTTCGGGGTCGAAATCTTGATATAATTTTTTCGGGGTCGAAATCTTGATATACGTAAAATACAATTTTTTCGGGGTCGAAATCTTGATATAATTTTTTCGGGGTCGAAATCTTGATATACGTAAAATACAATTTTTTCGGGGTCGAAATCTTGATATAATTTTTTCGGGGTCGAAATCTTGATATACGTAAAATACAATTTTTTCGGGGTCGAAATCTTGATATAATTTTTTCGGGGTCGAAATCTTGATATACGTAAAATACAATTTTTTCGGGGTCGAAATCTTGATATAATTTTTTCGGGGTCGAAATCTTGATATATTAAAAATTAAATTTTTTTTGGGGGTCGAAATCTTGATATAATTTTTTCGGGGTCGAAATCTTGATATACGTAAAATACAATTTTTTCGGGGTCGAAATCTTGATATAATTTTTTCGGGGTCGAAATCTTGATATACGTAAAATACAATTTTTTCGGGGTCGAAATCTTGATATAATTTTTTCGGGGTCGAAATCTTGATATACGTAAAATACAATTTTTTCGGGGTCGAAATCTTGATATAATTTTTTCGGGGTCGAAATCTTGATATACGTAAAATACAATTATTTCGGGGTCGAAATCTTGATATAATTTTTTCGGGGTCGAAATCTTGATATACGTAAAATACAATTTTTTCGGGGTCGAAATCTTGATATAATTTTTTCGGGGTCGAAATCTTGATATACGTAAAATACAATTTTTTCGGGGTCGAAATCTTGATATAATTTTTTCGGGGTCGAAATCTTGATATACGTAAAATACAATTTTTTCGGGGTCGAAATCTTGATATAATTTTTTCGGGGTCGAAATCTTGATATACGTAAAATACAATTTTTTCGGGATCGAAATCTTGATATAATTTTTTCGGGGTCGAAATCTTGATATACGTAAAATACAATTTTTTCGGGGTCGAAATCTTGATATACGTAAAATACAATTTTTTCGGGGTCGAAATCTTGATATAATTTTTTCGGGGTCGAAATCTTGATATACGTAAAATACAATTTTTTCGGGGTCGAAATCTTGATATAATTTTTTCGGGGTCGAAATCTTGATATACGTAAAATACAATTTTTTCGGGGTCGAAATCTTGATATACGTAAAATACAATTTTTTCGGGGTCGAAATCTTGATATAATTTTTTCGGGGTCGAAATCTTGATATACGTAAAATACAATTTTTTCGGGGTCGAAATCTTGATATAATTTTTTCGGGGTCGAAATCTTGATATACGTAAAATACAATTTTTTCGGGGTCGAAATCTTGATATAATTTTTTCGGGGTCGAAATCTTGATATACGTAAAATACAATTTTTTCGGGGTCGAAATCTTGATATACGTAAAATACAATTTTTTCGGGGTCGAAATCTTGATATAATTTTTTCGGGGTCGAAATCTTGATATATTAAAAATTAAATTTTTTTCGGGGTCGAAATCTTGATATAATTTTTTCGGGGTCGAAATCTTGATATACGTAAAATACAATTTTTTCGGGGTCGAAATCTTGATATAATTTTTTCGGGGTCGAAATCTTGATATACGTAAAATACAATTTTTTTGGGGTCGAAATCTTGATATACGTAAAATACAATTTTTTCGGGGTCGAAATCTTGATATAATTTTTTCGGGGTCGAAATCTTGATATACGTAAAATACAATTTTTTCGGGGTCGAAATCTTGATATAATTTTTTCGGGGTCGAAATCTTGATATACGTAAAATACAATTTTTTCGGGGTCGAAATCTTGATATAATTTTTTCGGGGTCGAAATCTTGATATACGTAAAATACAATTTTTTCGGGGTCGAAATCTTGATATAATTTTTTCGGGGTCGAAATCTTGATATACGTAAAATACAAATTTTTCGGGGTCGAAATCTTGATATACGTAAAATACAATTTTTTCGGGGTCGAAATCTTGATATATTAAAAATTAAATTTTTTTCGGGGTCGAAATCTTGATATAATTTTTTCGGGGTCGAAATCTTGATATACGTAAAATACAATTTTTTCGGGGTCGAAATCTTGATATAATTTTTTCGGGGTCGAAATCTTGATATACGTAAAATACAATTTTTTCGGGGTCGAAATCTTGATATAATTTTTTCGGGGTCGAAATCTTGATATACGTAAAATACAATTTTTTCGGGGTCGAAATCTTGATATAATTTTTTCGGGGTCGAAATCTTGATATACGTAAAATACAATTTTTTCGGGGTCGAAATCTTGATATAATTTTTTCGGGGTCGAAATCTTGATATACGTAAAATACAAATTTTTCGGGGTCGAAATCTTGATATACGTAAAATACAATTTTTTCGGGGTCGAAATCTTGATATATTAAAAATTAAATTTTTTTCGGGGTCGAAATCTTGATATAATTTTTTCGGGGTCGAAATCTTGATATACGTAAAATACAATTTTTTCGGGGTCGAAATCTTGATATAATTTTTTCGGGGTCGAAATCTTGATATACGTAAAATACAATTTTTTCGGGGTCGAAATCTTGATATAATTTTTTCGGGGTCGAAATCTTGATATACGTAAAATACAATTTTTTCGGGGTCGAAATCTTGATATAATTTTTTCGGGGTCGAAATCTTGATATACGTAAAATACAATTTTTTCGGGGTCGAAATCTTGATATAATTTTTTCGGGGTCGAAATCTTGATTTAATTTTTTCGGGGTCGAAAAGTGGATGGACTTGTCTTATGAAAAATTTTCGGGGTCGAAATCTTGATATATTACAAATTAAATTTTTCGGGGTCGAAATCTTGAAATACATATGATATAATTTTTTCGGGGGTCGAAATCTTCTTTTCATGATGTTATCGTTTTTCTTTAATAACTCGAAAAGTATTATAGATAGAAAAAAATGGTAAAGGACAAAATTGTTCAAAAAAAAAAAATAAATCAAAAACTTGCCTTGCGCGGTATGTACAATTGATTGGTTTCAAGATAATAATAAAAACAAATTTAAAAACGCATTTTCTCGAAAACGGCTCGATAGATACACGGAAAAATTTGATATGTTATGTAGGACAATGTCCTCTATCAACTCCAATTGGTTTCATTTTAATAGCTCACGGACCCCACGACATTACGGGGTGTGTTTTGATGTGTAATTAGGTGTTAAATGTGGTGCTCTACGTAGGGGGTGTGTTTTGATGTGTAATTAGGTATTAATTTAGGTGTTTTAGGGAGGGGATGTTTTTCGATGTCTAATTAGGTGTTAAATGTGGTGTCTAGGATGGGGGGTGTGTTTTGATGTGTAATTAGGTGTTAAATGTGGTGTCTAGGATGGGGGATGTGTTTTGATGTCTAATTAGGTGTTAAATGTGGTGCTCTACGTAGGGGGTGTGTTTTGATGTGTAATTAGGTATTAATTTAGGTGTTTTAGGGAGGGGATGTTTTTCGATGTCTAATTAGGTGTTAAATGTGGTGTCTAGGATGGGGGGTGTGTTTTGATGTGTAATTAGGTGTTAAATGTGGTGTCTAGGATGGGGGGTGTGTTTTGATGTGTAATTAGGTGTTAAATGTGGTGCTCTACGTAGGGGGTGTGTTTTGATGTGTAATTAGGTGTTAAATGTGGTGTCTAGGATGGGGGGTGTGTTTTGATGTGTAATTAGGTGTTAAATGTGGTGCTCTACGTAGGGGGTGTGTTTTGATGTGTAATTAGGTATTAATTTAGGTGTTTTAGGGAGGGGATGTTTTTCGATGTCTAATTAGGTGTTAAATGTGGTGTCTAGGATGGGGGGTGTGTTTTGATGTGTAATTAGGTGTTAAATGTGGTGCTCTACGTAGGGGGTGTGTTTTGATGTGTAATTAGGTATTAATTTAGGTGTTTTAGGGAGGGGATGTTTTTCGATGTCTAATTAGGTGTTAAATGTGGTGTCTAGGATGGGGGGTGTGTTTTGATGTGTAATTAGGTGTTAAATGTGGTGCTCTACGTAGGGGGTGTGTTTTGATGTGTAATTAGGTGTTAAATGTGGTGTCTAGGATGGGGGGTGTGTTTTGATGTGTAATTAGGTGTTAAATGTGGTGCTCTACGTAGGGGGTGTGTTTTGATGTCTAATTAGGTGTTAAATGTGGTGTCTAGGATGGGGGGTGTGTTTTGATGTGTAATTAGGTGTTAAATGTGGTGCTCTACGTAGGGGGTGTGTTTTGATGTGTAATTAGGTATTAATTTAGGTGTTTTAGGGAGGGGATGTTTTTCGATGTCTAATTAGGTGTTAAATGTGGTGTCTAGGATGGGGGGTGTGTTTTGATGTGTAATTAGGTGTTAAATGTGGTGTCTAGGATGGGGGGTGTGTTTCGATGTCTAATTAGGTGTTAAATGTGGTGTCTAGGATGGGGGGTGTGTTTTGATGTGTAATTAGGTGTTAAATGTGGTGTCTAGGATGGGGGATGTGTTTTGATGTGTAATTAGGTGTTAAATGTGGTGCTCTACGTAGGGGGTGTGTTTTGATGTGTAATTAGGTATTAATTTAGGTGTTTTAGGGAGGGGATGTTTTTCGATGTCTAATTAGGTGTTAAATGTGGTGTCTAGGATGGGGGGTGTGTTTTGATGTGTAATTAGGTGTTAAATGTGGTGCTCTACGTAGGGGGTGTGTTTTGATGTGTAATTAGGTGTTAAATGTGGTGCTCTACGTAGGGGGTGTGTTTTGATGTGTAATTAGGTGTTAAATGTGGTGTCTAGGATGGGGGGTGTGTTTTGATGTGTAATTAGGTGTTAAATGTGGTGCTCTACGTAGGGGGTGTGTTTTGATGTGTAATTAGGTATTAATTTAGGTGTTTTAGGGAGGGGATGTTTTTCGATGTGTAATTAGGTGTTAAATGTGGTGTCTAGGATGGGGGGTGTGTTTTGATGTGTAATTAGGTGTTAAATGTGGTGCTCTACGTAGGGGGTGTGTTTTGATGTGTAATTAGGTATTAATTTAGGTGTTTTAGGGAGGGGATGTTTTTCGATGTCTAATTAGGTGTTAAATGTGGTGTCTAGGATGGGGGGTGTGTTTTGATGTGTAATTAGGTGTTAAATGTGGTGCTCTACGTAGGGGGTGTGTTTTGATGTGTAATTAGGTGTTAAATGTGGTGTCTAGGATGGGGGGTGTGTTTTGATGTCTAATTAGGTGTTAAATGTGGTGCTCTACGTAGGGGGTGTGTTTTGATGTGTAATTAGGTATTAATTTAGGTGTTTTAGGGAGGGGATGTTTTTCGATGTCTAATTAGGTGTTAAATGTGGTGTCTAGGATGGGGGGTGTGTTTTGATGTGTAATTAGGTGTTAAATGTGGTGCTCTACGTAGGGGATGTTTTTCGATGTCTAATTAGGTGTTAAATGTGGTGTCTAGGATGGGGGGTGTGTTTTGATGTGTAATTAGGTGTTAAATGTGGTGCTCTACGTAGGGGGTGTGTTTTGATGTGTAATTAGGTATTAATTTAGGTGTTTTAGGGAGGGGATGTTTTTCGATGTCTAATTAGGTGTTAAATGTGGTGTCTAGGATGGGGGGTGTGTTTTGATGTGTAATTAGGTGTTAAATGTGGTGCTCTACGTAGGGGGTGTGTTTTGATGTGTAATTAGGTATTAATTTAGGTGTTTTAGGGAGGGGATGTTTTTCGATGTCTAATTAGGTGTTAAATGTGGTGTCTAGGATGGGGGGTGTGTTTCGATGTCTAATTAGGTGTTAAATGTGGTGTCTAGGATGGGGGGTGTGTTTTGATGTGTAATTAGGTGTTAAATGTGGTGCTCTACGTAGGGGGTGTGTTTTGATGTGTAATTAGGTATTAATTTAGGTGTTTTAGGGAGGGGATGTTTTTCGATGTGTAATTAGGTGTTAAATGTGGTGTCTAGGATGGGGGGTGTGTTTTGATGTGTAATTAGGTGTTAAATGTGGTGCTCTACGTAGGGGGTGTGTTTTGATGTGTAATTAGGTATTAATTTAGGTGTTTTAGGGAGGGGATGTTTTTCGATGTCTAATTAGGTGTTAAATGTGGTGTCTAGGATGGGGGGTGTGTTTTGATGTGTAATTAGGTGTTAAATGTGGTGCTCTACGTAGGAGGTGTGTTTTGATGTGTAATTAGGTGTTAAATGTGGTGCTCTACGTTGGGGGTGTGTTTTGATGTGTAATTAGGTATTAATTTAGGTGTTTTAGGGAGGGGATGTTTTTCGATGTCTAATTAGGTGTTAAATGTGGTGTCTAGGATGTGGGGTGTGTTTTGATGTGTAATTAGGTGTTAAATGTGGTGCTCTACGTAGGGGGTGTGTTTTGATGTGTAATTAGGTATTAATTTAGGTGTTTTAGGGAGGGGATGTTTTTCGATGTCTAATTAGGTGTTAAATGTGGTGTCTAGGATGGGGGGTGTGTTTTGATGTGTAATTAGGTGTTAAATGTGGTGTCTAGGATGGGGGGTGTGTTTTGATGTGTAATTAGGTGTTAAATGTGGTGTCTAGGATGGGGGATGTGTTTTGATGTCTAATTAGGTGTTAAATGTGGTGCTCTACGTAGGGGGTGTGTTTTGATGTGTAATTAGGTATTAATTTAGGTGTTTTAGGGAGGGTGTGTTTTGATGTGTAATTAGGTGTTAAATGTGGTGTCTAGGATGTGGGGTGTGTTTTGATGTGTAATTAGGTGTTAAATGTGGTGCTCTACGTAGGGGGTGTGTTTTGATGTGTAATTAGGTATTAATTTAGGTGTTTTAGGGAGGGGATGTTTTTCGATGTCTAATTAGGTGTTAAATGTGGTGTCTAGGATGGGGGGTGTGTTTTGATGTGTAATTAGGTGTTAAATGTGGTGCTCTACGTAGGGGGTGTGTTTTGATGTGTAATTAGGTATTAATTTAGGTGTTTTAGGGAGGGGATGTTTTTCGATGTCTAATTAGGTGTTAAATGTGGTGTCTAGGATGGGGGGTGTGTTTTGATGTGTAATTAGGTGTTAAATGTGGTGCTCTACGTAGGGGGTGTGTTTTGATGTGTAATTAGGTATTAATTTAGGTGTTTTAGGGAGGGGATGTTTTTCGATGTCTAATTAGGTGTTAAATGTGGTGTCTAGGATGGGGGGTGTGTTTTGATGTGTAATTAGGTGTTAAATGTGGTGCTCTACGTAGGGGGTGTGTTTTGATGTGTAATTAGGTATTAATTTAGGTGTTTTAGGGAGGGGATGTTTTTCGATGTCTAATTAGGTGTTAAATGTGGTGTCTAGGATGGGGGGTGTGTTTTGATGTGTAATTAGGTGTTAAATGTGGTGCTCTACGTAGGGGGTGTGTTTTGATGTGTAATTAGGTATTAATTTAGGTGTTTTAGGGAGGGGATGTTTTTCGATGTGTAATTAGGTGTTAAATGTGGTGTCTAGGATGGGGGGTGTGTTTTGATGTGTAATTAGGTGTTAAATGTGGTGCTCTACGTAGGGGGTGTGTTTTGATGTGTAATTAGGTATTAATTTAGGTGTTTTAGGGAGGGGATGTTTTTCGATGTCTAATTAGGTGTTAAATGTGGTGTCTAGGATGGGGGGTGTGTTTTGATGTGTAATTAGGTGTTAAATGTGGTGCTCTACGTAGGAGGTGTGTTTTGATGTGTAATTAGGTGTTAAATGTGGTGCTCTACGTTGGGGGTGTGTTTTGATGTGTAATTAGGTATTAATTTAGGTGTTTTAGGGAGGGGATGTTTTTCGATGTCTAATTAGGTGTTAAATGTGGTGTCTAGGATGTGGGGTGTGTTTTGATGTGTAATTAGGTGTTAAATGTGGTGCTCTACGTAGGGGGTGTGTTTTGATGTGTAATTAGGTATTAATTTAGGTGTTTTAGGGAGGGGATGTTTTTCGATGTCTAATTAGGTGTTAAATGTGGTGTCTAGGATGGGGGGTGTGTTTTGATGTGTAATTAGGTGTTAAATGTGGTGCTCTACGTAGGGGGTGTGTTTTGATGTGTAATTAGGTATTAATTTAGGTGTTTTAGGGAGGGGATGTTTTTCGATGTCTAATTAGGTGTTAAATGTGGTGTCTAGGATGGGGGGTGTGTTTTGATGTGTAATTAGGTGTTAAATGTGGTGCTCTACGTAGGGGGTGTGTTTTGACGTGTAATTAGGTGTTAAATGTGGTGTCTAGGATGGGGGGTGTGTTTTGATGTGTAATTAGGTGTTAAATGTGGTGCTCTACGTAGGGGGTGTGTTTTGATGTGTAATTAGGTGTTAAATGTGGTGTCTAGGATGGGGGGTGTGTTTTGATGTGTAATTAGGTGTTAAATGTGGTGCTCTACGTAGGGGGTGTGTTTTGATGTGTAATTAGGTATTAATTTAGGTGTTTTAGGGAGGGGATGTTTTTCGATGTCTAATTAGGTGTTAAATGTGGTGTCTAGGATGGGGGGTGTGTTTTGATGTGTAATTAGGTGTTAAATGTGGTGCTCTACGTAGGGGGTGTGTTTTGATGTGTAATTAGGTATTAATTTAGGTGTTTTAGGGAGGGGATGTTTTTCGATGTCTAATTAGGTGTTAAATGTGGTGTCTAGGATGGGGGGTGTGTTTTGATGTGTAATTAGGTGTTAAATGTGGTGTCTAGGATGGGGGGTGTGTTTTGATGTGTAATTAGGTGTTAAATGTGGTGCTCTACGTAGGGGGTGTGTTTTGATGTGTAATTAGGTGTTAAATGTGGTGTCTAGGATGGGGGGTGTGTTTTGATGTGTAATTAGGTGTTAAATGTGGTGCTCTACGTAGGGGGTGTGTTTTGATGTGTAATTAGGTATTAATTTAGGTGTTTTAGGGAGGGGATGTTTTTCGATGTCTAATTAGGTGTTAAATGTGGTGTCTAGGATGGGGGGTGTGTTTTGATGTGTAATTAGGTGTTAAATGTGGTGCTCTACGTAGGGGGTGTGTTTTGATGTGTAATTAGGTATTAATTTAGGTGTTTTAGGGAGGGGATGTTTTTCGATGTCTAATTAGGTGTTAAATGTGGTGTCTAGGATGGGGGGTGTGTTTTGATGTGTAATTAGGTGTTAAATGTGGTGCTCTACGTAGGGGGTGTGTTTTGATGTGTAATTAGGTGTTAAATGTGGTGTCTAGGATGGGGGGTGTGTTTTGATGTGTAATTAGGTGTTAAATGTGGTGCTCTACGTAGGGGGTGTGTTTTGATGTCTAATTAGGTGTTAAATGTGGTGTCTAGGATGGGGGGTGTGTTTTGATGTGTAATTAGGTGTTAAATGTGGTGCTCTACGTAGGGGGTGTGTTTTGATGTGTAATTAGGTATTAATTTAGGTGTTTTAGGGAGGGGATGTTTTTCGATGTCTAATTAGGTGTTAAATGTGGTGTCTAGGATGGGGGGTGTGTTTTGATGTGTAATTAGGTGTTAAATGTGGTGTCTAGGATGGGGGGTGTGTTTCGATGTCTAATTAGGTGTTAAATGTGGTGTCTAGGATGGGGGGTGTGTTTTGATGTGTAATTAGGTGTTAAATGTGGTGTCTAGGATGGGGGATGTGTTTTGATGTGTAATTAGGTGTTAAATGTGGTGCTCTACGTAGGGGGTGTGTTTTGATGTGTAATTAGGTATTAATTTAGGTGTTTTAGGGAGGGGATGTTTTTCGATGTCTAATTAGGTGTTAAA
The DNA here is from genome assembly GCA_037103525.1 of Ganaspis brasiliensis. Classification (NCBI taxonomy): domain Eukaryota; kingdom Metazoa; phylum Arthropoda; class Insecta; order Hymenoptera; family Figitidae; genus Ganaspis; species Ganaspis brasiliensis. The sequence goes on along the minus strand of JAZKLR010000075.1, from coordinate 45,016 downwards.
TGTGGTGTCTAGGATGGGGGGTGTGTTTTGATGTGTAATTAGGTGTTAAATGTGGTGCTCTACGTAGGGGGTGTGTTTTGATGTGTAATTAGGTGTTAAATGTGGTGCTCTACGTAGGGGGTGTGTTTTGATGTGTAATTAGGTGTTAAATGTGGTGTCTAGGATGGGGGGTGTGTTTTGATGTGTAATTAGGTGTTAAATGTGGTGCTCTACGTAGGGGGTGTGTTTTGATGTGTAATTAGGTATTAATTTAGGTGTTTTAGGGAGGGGATGTTTTTCGATGTCTAATTAGGTGTTAAATGTGGTGTCTAGGATGGGGGGTGTGTTTTGATGTGTAATTAGGTGTTAAATGTGGTGCTCTACGTAGGGGGTGTGTTTTGACGTGTAATTAGGTGTTAAATGTGGTGTCTAGGATGGGGGGTGTGTTTTGATGTGTAATTAGGTGTTAAATGTGGTGCTCTACGTAGGGGGTGTGTTTTGATGTCTAATTAGGTGTTAAATGTGGTGCTCTACGTAGGGGGTGTGTTTTGATGTGTAATTAGGTATTAATTTAGGTGTTTTAGGGAGGGGATGTTTTTCGATGTGTAATTAGGTGTTAAATGTGGTGCTCTACGTAGGGGGTGTGTTTTGATGTGTAATTAGGTATTAATTTAGGTGTTTTAGGGAGGGGATGTTTTTCGATGTCTAATTAGGTGTTAAATGTGGTGTCTAGGATGGGGGGTGTGTTTTGATGTGTAATTAGGTGTTAAATGTGGTGCTCTACGTAGGGGGTGTGTTTTGATGTGTAATTAGGTGTTAAATGTGGTGTCTAGGATGGGGGGTGTGTTTTGATGTGTAATTAGGTGTTAAATGTGGTGCTCTACGTTGGGGGTGTGTTTTGATGTGTAATTAGGTATTAATTTAGGTGTTTTAGGGAGGGGATGTTTTTCGATGTCTAATTAGGTGTTAAATGTGGTGTCTAGGATGGGGGGTGTGTTTTGATGTGTAATTAGGTGTTAAATGTGGTGCTCTACGTAGGGGGTGTGTTTTGATGTGTAATTAGGTATTAATTTAGGTGTTTTAGGGAGGGGATGTTTTTCGATGTCTAATTAGGTGTTAAATGTGGTGTCTAGGATGGGGGGTGTGTTTTGATGTGTAATTAGGTGTTAAATGTGGTGCTCTACGTAGGGGGTGTGTTTTGATGTGTAATTAGGTGTTAAATGTGGTGTCTAGGATGGGGGGTGTGTTTTGATGTCTAATTAGGTGTTAAATGTGGTGCTCTACGTAGGGGGTGTGTTTTGATGTGTAATTAGGTATTAATTTAGGTGTTTTAGGGAGGGGATGTTTTTCGATGTCTAATTAGGTGTTAAATGTGGTGTCTAGGATGGGGGGTGTGTTTTGATGTGTAATTAGGTGTTAAATGTGGTGCTCTACGTAGGGGGTGTGTTTCGATGTCTAATTAGGTGTTAAATGTGGTGTCTAGGATGGGGGGTGTGTTTTGATGTGTAATTAGGTGTTAAATGTGGTGCTCTACGTAGGGGGTGTGTTTTGATGTGTAATTAGGTATTAATTTAGGTGTTTTAGGGAGGGGATGTTTTTCGATGTCTAATTAGGTGTTAAATGTGGTGTCTAGGATGGGGGGTGTGTTTTGATGTGTAATTAGGTGTTAAATGTGGTGTCTAGGATGGGGGGTGTGTTTTGATGTGTAATTAGGTGTTAAATGTGGTGCTCTACGTAGGGGGTGTGTTTTGATGTGTAATTAGGTGTTAAATGTGGTGTCTAGGATGGGGGGTGTGTTTTGATGTGTAATTAGGTGTTAAATGTGGTGCTCTACGTAGGGGGTGTGTTTTGATGTGTAATTAGGTGTTAAATGTGGTGTCTAGGATGGGGGGTGTGTTTTGATGTGTAATTAGGTGTTAAATGTGGTGTCTAGGATGGGGGGTGTGTTTTGATGTCTAATTAGGTGTTAAATGTGGTGCTCTACGTAGGGGGTGTGTTTTGATGTGTAATTAGGTATTAATTTAGGTGTTTTAGGGAGGGGATGTTTTTCGATGTCTAATTAGGTGTTAAATGTGGTGTCTAGGATGGGGGGTGTGTTTTGATGTGTAATTAGGTGTTAAATGTGGTGCTCTACGTAGGGGGTGTGTTTTGATGTGTAATTAGGTGTTAAATGTGGTGTCTAGGATGGGGGGTGTGTTTTGATGTTTAATTAGGTGTTAATTTTACTGTTTTAGGAAGGGGATGGTTTTTGATGTTTAATTAGAGGTTAATTTAGCTGTTTTAGAAAGGGGATGGTTTTTGATGTTTAATTAGGTGTTAATTTAGCTGTTTTAGGTGGGGGATGGTTTTTGATGTTTAATTAGGTGTTAATTTAGCTGTTTTAGAAAGGGGATGGTTTTTGATGTTTAATTAGAGGTTAATTTAGCTGTTTTAGGAAGGGGATGGTTTTTGATGTTTAATTAGAGGTTAATTTAGCTGTTTTAGGAAGGGGATGGTTTTTGATGTTTAATTAGGTGTTAATTTTACTGTTTTAGGAAGGGGATGGTTTTTGATGTTTAATTAGAGGTTAATTTAGCTGTTTTAGGTGGGGGATGGTTTTTGATGTTTAATTAGAGGTTAATTTAGCTGTTTTAGGTGGGGGATGGTTTTTGATGTTTAATTAGAGGTTAATTTAGCTGTTTTAGGTGGGGGATGGTTTTTGATGTTTAATTAGAGGTTAATTTAGCTGTTTTAGGTGGGGGATGGTTTTTGATGTTTAATTAGGTGTTAATTTTACTGTTTTAGGGAGGGGATGGTTTTTGATGTTTAATTAGGTGTTAATTTTACTGTTTTAGGAAGGGGATGGTTTTTGATGTTTAATTAGGTGTTAATTTAGCTGTTTTAGGTGGGGGATGGTTTTTGATGTTTAATTAGGTGTTAATTTTACTGTTTTAGGAAGGGGATGGTTTTTGATGTTTAATTAGGTGTTAATTTTACTGTTTTAGGAAGGGGATGGTTTTTGATGTTTAATTAGGTGTTAATTTTACTGTTTTAGGAAGGGGATGGTTTTTGATGTGTAATTAGGTGTTAATTTTACTGTTTTAGGAAGGGGATGGTTTTTGATGTGTAATTAGGTGTTAAATGTGGTGCTCTACGTAGGGGGTGTGTTTTGATGTGTAATTAGGTGTTAAATGTGGTGTCTAGGATGGGGGGTGTGTTTTGATGTGTAATTAGGTGTTAAATGTGGTGCTCTACGTAGGGGGTGTGTTTTGATGTGTAATTAGGTGTTAAATGTGGTGTCTAGGATGGGGGGTGTGTTTTGATGTGTAATTAGGTGTTAAATGTGGTGCTCTACGTAGGGGGTGTGTTTTGATGTGTAATTAGGTGTTAAATGTGGTGTCTAGGATGGGGGGTGTGTTTTGATGTGTAATTAGGTGTTAAATGTGGTGCTCTACGTAGGGGGTGTGTTTTGATGTGTAATTAGGTGTTAAATGTGGTGTCTAGGATGGGGGGTGTGTTTTGATGTGTAATTAGGTGTTAAATGTGGTGCTCTACGTAGGGGGTGTGTTTTGATGTGTAATTAGGTATTAATTTAGGTGTTTTAGGGAGGGGATGTTTTTCGATGTCTAATTAGGTGTTAAATGTGGTGTCTAGGATGGGGGGTGTGTTTTGATGTGTAATTAGGTGTTAAATGTGGTGTCTAGGATGGGGGATGTGTTTTGATGTGTAATTAGGTGTTAAATGTGGTGCTCTACGTAGGGGGTGTGTTTTGATGTGTAATTAGGTATTAATTTAGGTGTTTTAGGGAGGGGATGTTTTTCGATGTCTAATTAGGTGTTAAATGTGGTGTCTAGGATGGGGGGTGTGTTTTGATGTGTAATTAGGTGTTAAATGTGGTGCTCTACGTAGGGGGTGTGTTTTGATGTGTAATTAGGTGTTAAATGTGGTGTCTAGGATGGGGGATGTGTTTTGATGTGTAATTAGGTGTTAAATGTGGTGCTCTACGTAGGGGGTGTGTTTTGATGTGTAATTAGGTATTAATTTAGGTGTTTTAGGGAGGGGATGTTTTTCGATGTCTAATTAGGTGTTAAATGTGGTGTCTAGGATGGGGGGTGTGTTTTGATGTGTAATTAGGTGTTAAATGTGGTGTCTAGGATGGGGGATGTGTTTTGATGTCTAATTAGGTGTTAAATGTGGTGCTCTACGTAGGGGGTGTGTTTTGATGTGTAATTAGGTATTAATTTAGGTGTTTTAGGGAGGGGATGTTTTTCGATGTCTAATTAGGTGTTAAATGTGGTGTCTAGGATGGGGGGTGTGTTTTGATGTGTAATTAGGTGTTAAATGTGGTGTCTAGGATGGGGGGTGTGTTTTGATGTGTAATTAGGTGTTAAATGTGGTGCTCTACGTAGGGGGTGTGTTTTGATGTGTAATTAGGTGTTAAATGTGGTGTCTAGGATGGGGGGTGTGTTTTGATGTGTAATTAGGTGTTAAATGTGGTGCTCTACGTAGGGGGTGTGTTTTGATGTGTAATTAGGTATTAATTTAGGTGTTTTAGGGAGGGGATGTTTTTCGATGTCTAATTAGGTGTTAAATGTGGTGTCTAGGATGGGGGGTGTGTTTTGATGTGTAATTAGGTGTTAAATGTGGTGTCTAGGATGGGGGATGTGTTTTGATGTGTAATTAGGTGTTAAATGTGGTGCTCTACGTAGGGGGTGTGTTTTGATGTGTAATTAGGTATTAATTTAGGTGTTTTAGGGAGGGGATGTTTTTCGATGTCTAATTAGGTGTTAAATGTGGTGTCTAGGATGGGGGGTGTGTTTTGATGTGTAATTAGGTGTTAAATGTGGTGCTCTACGTAGGGGGTGTGTTTTGATGTGTAATTAGGTGTTAAATGTGGTGCTCTACGTAGGGGGTGTGTTTTGATGTGTAATTAGGTGTTAAATGTGGTGTCTAGGATGGGGGGTGTGTTTTGATGTGTAATTAGGTGTTAAATGTGGTGCTCTACGTAGGGGGTGTGTTTTGATGTGTAATTAGGTATTAATTTAGGTGTTTTAGGGAGGGGATGTTTTTCGATGTCTAATTAGGTGTTAAATGTGGTGTCTAGGATGGGGGGTGTGTTTTGATGTGTAATTAGGTGTTAAATGTGGTGCTCTACGTAGGGGGTGTGTTTTGATGTGTAATTAGGTATTAATTTAGGTGTTTTAGGGAGGGGATGTTTTTCGATGTCTAATTAGGTGTTAAATGTGGTGTCTAGGATGGGGGGTGTGTTTTGATGTGTAATTAGGTGTTAAATGTGGTGCTCTACGTAGGGGGTGTGTTTTGATGTGTAATTAGGTGTTAAATGTGGTGTCTAGGATGGGGGGTGTGTTTTGATGTGTAATTAGGTGTTAAATGTGGTGCTCTACGTAGGGGGTGTGTTTTGATGTCTAATTAGGTGTTAAATGTGGTGTCTAGGATGGGGGGTGTGTTTTGATGTGTAATTAGGTGTTAAATGTGGTGCTCTACGTAGGGGGTGTGTTTTGATGTGTAATTAGGTATTAATTTAGGTGTTTTAGGGAGGGGATGTTTTTCGATGTCTAATTAGGTGTTAAATGTGGTGTCTAGGATGGGGGGTGTGTTTTGATGTGTAATTAGGTGTTAAATGTGGTGCTCTACGTAGGGGGTGTGTTTTGACGTGTAATTAGGTGTTAAATGTGGTGTCTAGGATGGGGGGTGTGTTTTGATGTCTAATTAGGTGTTAAATGTGGTGCTCTACGTAGGGGGTGTGTTTTGATGTGTAATTAGGTATTAATTTAGGTGTTTTAGGGAGGGGATGTTTTTCGATGTCTAATTAGGTGTTAAATGTGGTGTCTAGGATGGGGGGTGTGTTTTGATGTGTAATTAGGTGTTAAATGTGGTGCTCTACGTAGGGGATGTTTTTCGATGTCTAATTAGGTGTTAAATGTGGTGTCTAGGATGGGGGGTGTGTTTTGATGTGTAATTAGGTGTTAAATGTGGTGTCTAGGATGGGGGGTGTGTTTTGATGTGTAATTAGGTGTTAAATGTAGTGTCTAGGATGGGGGGTGTGTTTTGATGTGTAATTAGGTGTTAAATGTGGTGCTCTACGTAGGGGGTGTGTTTTGATGTGTAATTAGGTATTAATTTAGGTGTTTTAGGGAGGGGATGTTTTTCGATGTCTAATTAGGTGTTAAATGTGGTGTCTAGGATGGGGGGTGTGTTTTGATGTGTAATTAGGTGTTAAATGTGGTGTCTAGGATGGGGGATGTGTTTTGATGTCTAATTAGGTGTTAAATGTGGTGCTCTACGTAGGGGGTGTGTTTTGATGTGTAATTAGGTATTAATTTAGGTGTTTTAGGGAGGGGATGTTTTTCGATGTCTAATTAGGTGTTAAATGTGGTGTCTAGGATGGGGGGTGTGTTTTGATGTGTAATTAGGTGTTAAATGTGGTGTCTAGGATGGGGGGTGTGTTTCGATGTCTAATTAGGTGTTAAATGTGGTGTCTAGGATGGGGGGTGTGTTTTGATGTGTAATTAGGTGTTAAATGTGGTGTCTAGGATGGGGGATGTGTTTTGATGTGTAATTAGGTGTTAAATGTGGTGCTCTACGTAGGGGGTGTGTTTTGATGTGTAATTAGGTATTAATTTAGGTGTTTTAGGGAGGGGATGTTTTTCGATGTCTAATTAGGTGTTAAATGTGGTGTCTAGGATGGGGGGTGTGTTTTGATGTGTAATTAGGTGTTAAATGTGGTGTCTAGGATGGGGGGTGTGTTTTGATGTGTAATTAGGTGTTAAATGTGGTGCTCTACGTAGGGGGTGTGTTTTGATGTGTAATTAGGTGTTAAATGTGGTGTCTAGGATGGGGGGTGTGTTTTGATGTGTAATTAGGTGTTAAATGTGGTGCTCTACGTAGGGGGTGTGTTTTGATGTGTAATTAGGTATTAATTTAGGTGTTTTAGGGAGGGGATGTTTTTCGATGTCTAATTAGGTGTTAAATGTGGTGTCTAGGATGGGGGGTGTGTTTTGATGTGTAATTAGGTGTTAAATGTGGTGCTCTACGTAGGGGATGTTTTTCGATGTCTAATTAGGTGTTAAATGTGGTGTCTAGGATGGGGGGTGTGTTTTGATGTGTAATTAGGTGTTAAATGTGGTGTCTAGGATGGGGGGTGTGTTTTGATGTGTAATTAGGTGTTAAATGTAGTGTCTAGGATGGGGGGTGTGTTTTGATGTGTAATTAGGTGTTAAATGTGGTGCTCTACGTAGGGGGTGTGTTTTGATGTGTAATTAGGTATTAATTTAGGTGTTTTAGGGAGGGGATGTTTTTCGATGTCTAATTAGGTGTTAAATGTGGTGTCTAGGATGGGGGGTGTGTTTTGATGTGTAATTAGGTGTTAAATGTGGTGTCTAGGATGGGGGGTGTGTTTTGATGTGTAATTAGGTGTTAAATGTGGTGCTCTACGTAGGGGGTGTGTTTTGATGTGTAATTAGGTGTTAAATGTGGTGTCTAGGATGGGGGGTGTGTTTTGATGTGTAATTAGGTGTTAAATGTGGTGCTCTACGTAGGGGGTGTGTTTTGATGTGTAATTAGGTATTAATTTAGGTGTTTTAGGGAGGGGATGTTTTTCGATGTCTAATTAGGTGTTAAATGTGGTGTCTAGGATGGGGGGTGTGTTTTGATGTGTAATTAGGTGTTAAATGTGGTGTCTAGGATGGGGGATGTGTTTTGATGTCTAATTAGGTGTTAAATGTGGTGCTCTACGTAGGGGGTGTGTTTTGATGTGTAATTAGGTATTAATTTAGGTGTTTTAGGGAGGGGATGTTTTTCGATGTCTAATTAGGTGTTAAATGTGGTGTCTAGGATGGGGGGTGTGTTTTGATGTGTAATTAGGTGTTAAATGTGGTGTCTAGGATGGGGGATGTGTTTTGATGTGTAATTAGGTGTTAAATGTGGTGCTCTACGTAGGGGGTGTGTTTTGATGTGTAATTAGGTATTAATTTAGGTGTTTTAGGGAGGGGATGTTTTTCGATGTCTAATTAGGTGTTAAATGTGGTGTCTAGGATGGGGGGTGTGTTTTGATGTGTAATTAGGTGTTAAATGTGGTGCTCTACGTAGGGGGTGTGTTTTGACGTGTAATTAGGTGTTAAATGTGGTGTCTAGGATGGGGGGTGTGTTTTGATGTGTAATTAGGTGTTAAATGTGGTGCTCTACGTAGGGGGTGTGTTTTGATGTGTAATTAGGTATTAATTTAGGTGTTTTAGGGAGGGGATGTTTTTCGATGTCCAATTAGGTGTTAATTTTGGTGTTTTAGGTCGAAATCTTGATATAATTTTTTCGGGGTAGAAATCTCGATTTATTAAAAATTAAATTTTTTCGGGGTCGAAATCTTGATATAATTTTTTCGGGGTCGAAATCTTGATATACGTAAAATTAAATTTTTTCGGGGTCGAAATCTTGATATACGTAAAATACAATTTTTTCGGGGTCGAAATCTTGATATAATTTTTTCGGGGTCGAAATCTTGATATACGTAAAATACAATTTTTTCGGGGTCGAAATCTTGATATAATTTTTTCGGGGTCGAAATCTTGATATACGTAAAAAACAATTTTTTCGGGGTCGAAATCTTGATATAATTTTTTCGGGGTCGAAATCTTGATATACGTAAAATACAATTTTTTCGGGGTCGAAATCTTGATATACGTAAAATACAATTTTTTCGGGGTCGAAATCTTGATATAATTTTTTCGGGGTCGAAATCTTGATATACGTAAAATACAATTTTTTCGGGGTCGAAATCTTGATATACGTAAAATACAATTTTTTCGGGGTCGAAATCTTGATATAATTTTTTCGGGGTCGAAATCTTGATATACGTAAAATTAAATTTTTTCGGGGTCGAAATCTTGATATAATTTTTTCGGGGTCGAAATCTTGATATACGTAAAATTAAATTTTTTCGGGGTCGAAATCTTGATATAATTTTTTCGGGGTCGAAATCTTGATATACGTAAAATACAATTTTTTCGGGGTCGAAATCTTGATATACATAAAATACAATTTTTTCGGGGTCGAAATCTTGATATAATTTTTTCGGGGTCGAAATCTTGATATACGTAAAATACAATTTTTTCGGGGTCGAAATCTTGATATACGTAAAATACAATTTTTTCGGGGTCGAAATCTTGATATAATTTTTTCGGGGTCGAAATCTTGATATACGTAAAAAACAATTTTTTCGGGGTCGAAATCTTGATATAATTTTTTCGGGGTCGAAATCTTGATATACGTAAAATACAATTTTTTCGGGGTCGAAATCTTGATATACGTAAAATACAATTTTTTCGGGGTCGAAATCTTGATATAATTTTTTCGGGGTCGAAATCTTGATATACGTAAAATACAATTTTTTCGGGGTCGAAATCTTGATATACGTAAAATACAATTTTTTCGGGGTCGAAATCTTGATATAATTTTTTCGGGGTCGAAATCTTGATATACGTAAAATTAAATTTTTTCGGGGTCGAAATCTTGATATAATTTTTTCGGGGTCGAAATCTTGATATACGTAAAATACAATTTTTTCGGGGTCGAAATCTTGATATACGTAAAATACAATTTTTTCGGGGTCGAAATCTTGATATACGTAAAATACAATTTTTTCGGGGTCGAAATCTTGATATAATTTTTTCGGGGTCGAAATCTTGATATACGTAAAATACAATTTTTTCGGGGTCGAAATCTTGATATACGTAAAATACAATTTTTTCGGGGTCGAAATCTTGATATACGTAAAATACAATTGTTTCGGGGTCGAAATCTTGATATAATTTTTTCGGGGTCGAAATCTTGATATACGTAAAATACAATTTTTTCGGGGTCGAAATCTTGATATAATTTTTTCGGGGTCGAAATCTTGATATACGTAAAATACAATTTTTTCAGGGTCGAAATCTTGATATAATTTTTTCGGGGTCGAAATCTTGATATACGTAAAATACAATTTTTTCGGGGTCGAAATCTTGATATACGTAAAATACAATTTTTTCGGGGTCGAAATCTTGATATAATTTTTTCGGGGTCGAAATCTTGATATACGTAAAATACAATTTTTTCGGGGTCGAAATCTTGATATACGTAAAATACAATTTTTTCGGGGTCGAAATCTTGATATAATTTTTTCGGGGTCGAAATCTTGATATACGTAAAATTAAATTTTTTCGGGGTCGAAATCTTGATATAATTTTTTCGGGGTCGAAATCTTGATATACGTAAAATACAATTTTTTCGGGGTCGAAATCTTGATATACGTAAAATACAATTTTTTCGGGGTCGAAATCTTGATATAATTTTTTCGGGGTCGAAATCTTGATATACGTAAAATACAATTTTTTCGGGGTCGAAATCTTGATATACGTAAAATACAATTTTTTCGGGGTCGAAATCTTGATATAATTTTTTCGGGGTCGAAATCTTGATATACGTAAAATACAATTTTTTCGGGGTCGAAATCTTGATATACGTAAAATACAATTTTTTCGGGGTCGAAATCTTGATATAATTTTTTCGGGGTCGAAATCTTGATATACGTAAAATACAATTTTTTCGGGGTCGAAATCTTGATATACGTAAAATACAATTTTTTCGGGGTCGAAATCTTGATATACTTTTTTCGGGGTCGAAATCTTGATATACGTAAAATACAATTTTTTTGGGGTCGAAATCTTGATATAATTTTTTCGGGGTCGAAATCTTGATATACGTAAAATACAATTTTTTCGGGGTCGAAATCTTGATATAATTTTTTCGGGGTCGAAATCTTGATATACGTAAAATACAATTTTTTCGGGGTCGAAATCTTGATATAATTTTTTCGGGGTCGAAATCTTGATATACGTAAAATACAATTTTTTCGGGGTCGAAATCTTGATATACGTAAAATACAATTTTTTCGGGGTCGAAATCTTGATATACGTAAAATACAATTTTTTCGGGGTCGAAATCTTGATATAATTTTTTCGGGGTCGAAATCTTGATATACGTAAAATTAAATTTTTTCGGGGTCGAAATCTTGATATAATTTTTTCGGGGTCGAAATCTTGATATACGTAAAATACAATTTTTTCGGGGTCGAAATCTTGATATACATAAAATACAATTTTTTCGGGGTCGAAATCTTGATATAATTTTTTCGGGGTCGAAATCTTGATATACGTAAAATACAATTTTTTCGGGGTCGAAATCTTGATATAATTTTTTCGGGGTCGAAATCTTGATATACGTAAAATACAATTTTTTCGGGGTCGAAATCTTGATATAATTTTTTCGGGGTCGAAATCTTGATATAATTTTTTCGGGGTCGAAATCTTGATATACGTAAAATACAATTTTTTCGGGGTCGAAATCTTGATATACGTAAAATACAATCTTTTCGGGGTCGAAATCTTGATATAATTTTTTCGGGGTCGAAATCTTGATATACGTAAAATTAAATTTTTTCGGGGTCGAAATCTTGATATAATTTTTTCGGGGTCGAAATCTTGATATACGTAAAATACAATTTTTTCGGGGTCGAAATCTTGATATACGTAAAATACAATTTTTTCGGGGTCGAAATCTTGATATACGTAAAATACAATTTTTTCGGGGTCGAAATCTTGATATAATTTTTTCGGGGTCGAAATCTTGATATACGTAAAATACAATTTTTTCGGGGTCGAAATCTTGATATACGTAAAATACAATTTTTTCGGGGTCGAAATCTTGATATACGTAAAATACAATTTTTTCGGGGTCGAAATCTTGATATAATTTTTTCGGGGTCGAAATCTTGATATACGTAAAATACAATTTTTTCGGGGTCGAAATCTTGATATACGTAAAATACAATTTTTTCGGGGTCGAAATCTTGATATAATTTTTTCGGGGTCGAAATCTTGATATAATTTTTTCGGGGTAGAAATCTCGATTTATTAAAAATTAAATTTTTTCGGGGTCGAAATCTTGATATAATTTTTTCGGGGTCGAAATCTTGATATACGTAAAATTAAATTTTTTCGGGGTCGAAATCTTGATATAATTTTTTCGGGGTCGAAATCTTGATATACGTAAAATACAATTTTTTCGGGGTCGAAATCTTGATATAATTTTTTCGGGGTCGAAATCTTGATATACGTAAAATTCAATTTTTTCGGGGTCGAAATCTTGATATAATTTTTTCGGGGTCGAAATCTTGATATACGTAAAATTAAATTTTTTCGGGGTCGAAATCTTGATATAATTTTTTCGGGGTCGAAATCTTGATATACGTAAAATACAATTTTTTCGGGGTCGAAATCTTGATATACGTAAAATACAATTTTTTCGGGGTCGAAATCTTGATATACGTAAAATACAATTTTTTCGGGGTCGAAATCTTGATATACGTAAAATACAATTTTTTCGGGGTCGAAATCTTGATATACGTAAAATACAATTTTTTCGGGGTCGAAATCTTGATATACGTAAAATACAATTTTTTCGGGGTCGAAATCTTGATATAATTTTTTCGGGGTCGAAATCTTGATATACGTAAAATACAATTTTTTCGGGGTCGAAATCTTGATATAATTTTTTCGGGGTCGAAATCTTGATATACGTAAAATTAAATTTTTTCGGGGTCGAAATCTTGATATAATTTTTTCGGGGTCGAAATCTTGATATACGTAAAATACAATTTTTTCGGGGTCGAAATCTTGATATACGTAAAATACAATTTTTTCGGGGTCGAAATCTTGATATAATTTTTTCGGGGTCGAAATCTTGATATACGTAAAATACAATTTTTTCGGGGTCGAAATCTTGATATACGTAAAATACAATTTTTTCGGGGTCGAAATCTTGATATAATTTTTTCGGGGTCGAAATCTTGATATACGTAAAATACAATTTTTTCGGGGTCGAAATCTTGATATAATTTTTTCGGGGTCGAAATCTTGATATACGTAAAATACAATTTTTTCGGGGTCGAAATCTTGATATACGTAAAATACAATTTTTTCGGGGTCGAAATCTTGATATAATTTTTTCGGGGTCGAAATCTTGATATACGTAAAATACAATTTTTTCGGGGTCGAAATCTTGATATACGTAAAATACAATTTTTTCGGGGTCGAAATCTTGATATACGTAAAATACAATTTTTTCGGGGTCGAAATCTTGATATACGTAAAATACAATTGTTTCGGGGTCGAAATCTTGATATAATTTTTTCGGGGTCGAAATCTTGATATACGTAAAATACAATTTTTTCGGGGTCGAAATCTTGATATAATTTTTTCGGGGTCGAAATCTTGATATACGTAAAAAACAATTTTTTCGGGGTCGAAATCTTGATATAATTTTTTCGGGGTCGAAATCTTGATATACGTAAAATACAATTTTTTCGGGGTCGAAATCTTGATATACGTAAAATACAATTTTTTCGGGGTCGAAATCTTGATATAATTTTTTCGGGGTCGAAATCTTGATATACGTAAAATACAATTTTTTCGGGGTCGAAATCTTGATATACGTAAAATACAATTTTTTCGGGGTCGAAATCTTGATATAATTTTTTCGGGGTCGAAATCTTGATATACGTAAAATTAAATTTTTTCGGGGTCGAAATCTTGATATAATTTTTTCGGGGTCGAAATCTTGATATACGTAAAATTAAATTTTTTCGGGGTCGAAATCTTGATATAATTTTTTCGGGGTCGAAATCTTGATATACGTAAAATACAATTTTTTCGGGGTCGAAATCTTGATATACATAAAATACAATTTTTTCGGGGTCGAAATCTTGATATAATTTTTTCGGGGTCGAAATCTTGATATACGTAAAATACAATTTTTTCGGGGTCGAAATCTTGATATACGTAAAATACAATTTTTTCGGGGTCGAAATCTTGATATAATTTTTTCGGGGTCGAAATCTTGATATACGTAAAAAACAATTTTTTCGGGGTCGAAATCTTGATATAATTTTTTCGGGGTCGAAATCTTGATATACGTAAAATACAATTTTTTCGGGGTCGAAATCTTGATATACGTAAAATACAATTTTTTCGGGGTCGAAATCTTGATATAATTTTTTCGGGGTCGAAATCTTGATATACGTAAAATACAATTTTTTCGGGGTCGAAATCTTGATATACGTAAAATACAATTTTTTCGGGGTCGAAATCTTGATATAATTTTTTCGGGGTCGAAATCTTGATATACGTAAAATACAATTTTTTCGGGGTCGAAATCTTGATATAATTTTTTCGGGGTCGAAATCTTGATATACGTAAAATACAATTTTTTCGGGGTCGAAATATTGATATACGTAAAATACAATTTTTTCGGGGTCGAAATCTTGATATAATTTTTTCGGGGTCGAAATCTTGATATACGTAAAATACAATTTTTTCGGGGTCGAAATCTTGATATACGTAAAATACAATTTTTTCGGGGTCGAAATCTTGATATACGTAAAATACAATTTTTTCGGGGTCGAAATCTTGATATAATTTTTTCGGGGTCGAAATCTTGATATACGTAAAATACAATTTTTTCGGGGTCGAAATCTTGATATAATTTTTTCGGGGTCGAAATCTTGATATACGTAAAATTAAATTTTTTCGGGGTCGAAATCTTGATATAATTTTTTCGGGGTCGAAATCTTGATATACGTAAAATACAATTTTTTCGGGGTCGAAATCTTGATATACGTAAAATACAATTTTTTCGGGGTCGAAATCTTGATATAATTTTTTCGGGGTCGAAATCTTGATATACGTAAAATACAATTTTTTCGGGGTCGAAATCTTGATATACGTAAAATACAATTTTTTCGGGGTCGAAATCTTGATATAATTTTTTCGGGGTCGAAATCTTGATATACGTAAAATACAATTTTTTCGGGGTCGAAATCTTGATATAATTTTTTCGGGGTCGAAATCTTGATATACGTAAAATACAATTTTTTCGGGGTCGAAATCTTGATATACGTAAAATACAATTTTTTCGGGGTCGAAATCTTGATATAATTTTTTCGGGGTCGAAATCTTGATATACGTAAAATACAATTTTTTCGGGGTCGAAATCTTGATATAATTTTTTCGGGGTCGAAATCTTGATATACGTAAAATTAAATTTTTTCGGGGTCGAAATCTTGATATAATTTTTTCGGGGTCGAAATCTTGATATACGTAAAATACAATTTTTTCGGGGTCGAAATCTTGATATACGTAAAATACAATTTTTTCGGGGTCGAAATCTTGATATAATTTTTTCGGGGTCGAAATCTTGATATACGTAAAATACAATTTTTTCGGGGTCGAAATCTTGATATACGTAAAATACAATTTTTTCGGGGTCGAAATCTTGATATAATTTTTTCGGGGTCGAAATCTTGATATACGTAAAATACAATTTTTTCGGGGTCGAAATCTTGATATACGTAAAATACAATTTTTTCGGGGTCGAAATCTTGATATAATTTTTTCGGGGTCGAAATCTTGATATACGTAAAATACAATTTTTTCGGGGTCGAAATCTTGATATACGTAAAATACAATTTTTTCGGGGTCGAAATCTTGATATACTTTTTTCGGGGTCGAAATATTGATATACGTAAAATACAATTTTTTTGGGGTCGAAATCTTGATATAATTTTTTCGGGGTCGAAATCTTGATATACGTAAAATACAATTTTTTCGGGGTCGAAATCTTGATATAATTTTTTCGGGGTCGAAATCTTGATATACGTAAAATACAATTTTTTCGGGGTCGAAATCTTGATATAATTTTTTCGGGGTCGAAATCTTGATATACGTAAAATACAATTTTTTCGGGGTCGAAATCTTGATATACGTAAAATACAATTTTTTCGGGGTCGAAATCTTGATATAATTTTTTCGGGGTCGAAATCTTGATATACGTAAAATACAATTTTTTCGGGGTCGAAATCTTGATATAATTTTTTCGGGGTCGAAATCTTGATATACGTAAAATTAAATTTTTTCGGGGTCGAAATCTTGATATAATTTTTTCGGGGTCGAAATCTTGATATACGTAAAATACAATTTTTTCGGGGTCGAAATCTTGATATACATAAAATACAATTTTTTCGGGGTCGAAATCTTGATATAATTTTTTCGGGGTCGAAATCTTGATATACGTAAAATACAATTTTTTCGGGGTCGAAATCTTGATATACGTAAAATACAATTTTTTCGGGGTCGAAATCTTGATATAATTTTTTCGGGGTCGAAATCTTGATATACGTAAAATTAAATTTTTTCGGGGTCGAAATCTTGATATAATTTTTTCGGGGTCGAAATCTTGATATACGTAAAATACAATTTTTTCGGGGTCGAAATCTTGATATACGTAAAATACAATTTTTTCGGGGTCGAAATCTTGATATAATTTTTTCGGGGTCGAAATCTTGATATACGTAAAATACAATTTTTTCGGGGTCGAAATCTTGATATACGTAAAATACAATTTTTTCGGGGTCGAAATCTTGATATAATTTTTTCGGGGTCGAAATCTTGATATACGTAAAATACAATTTTTTCGGGGTCGAAATCTTGATATAATTTTTTCGGGGTCGAAATCTTGATATACGTAAAATACAATTTTTTCGGGGTCGAAATCTTGATATACGTAAAATACAATTTTTTCGGGGTCGAAATCTTGATATAATTTTTTCGGGGTCGAAATCTTGATATACGTAAAATACAATTTTTTCGGGGTCGAAATCTTGATATACGTAAAATACAATTTTTTCGGGGTCGAAATCTTGATATACGTAAAATACAATTTTTTCGGGGTCGAAATCTTGATATACGTAAAATACAATTGTTTCGGGGTCGAAATCTTGATATAATTTTTTCGGGGTCGAAATCTTGATATACGTAAAATACAATTTTTTCGGGGTCGAAATCTTGATATACGTAAAATACAATTTTTTCGGGGTCGAAATCTTGATATAATTTTTTCGGGGTCGAAATCTTGATATACGTAAAATACAATTTTTTCGGGGTCGAAATCTTGATATAATTTTTTCGGGGTCGAAATCTTGATATACGTAAAATACAATTTTTTCGGGGTCGAAATCTTGATATACGTAAAATACAATTTTTTCGGGGTCGAAATCTTGATATAATTTTTTCGGGGTCGAAATCTTGATATACGTAAAATACAATTTTTTCGGGGTCGAAATCTTGATATAATTTTTTCGGGGTCGAAATCTTGATATACGTAAAATTAAATTTTTTCGGGGTCGAAATCTTGATATAATTTTTTCGGGGTCGAAATCTTGATATACGTAAAATACAATTTTTTCGGGGTCGAAATCTTGATATACGTAAAATACAATTTTTTCGGGGTCGAAATCTTGATATAATTTTTTCGGGGTCGAAATCTTGATATACGTAAAATACAATTTTTTCGGGGTCGAAATCTTGATATACGTAAAATACAATTTTTTCGGGGTCGAAATCTTGATATAATTTTTTCGGGGTCGAAATCTTGATATACGTAAAATACAATTTTTTCGGGGTCGAAATCTTGATATAATTTTTTCGGGGTCGAAATCTTGATATACGTAAAATACAATTTTTTCGGGGTCGAAATCTTGATATACGTAAAATACAATTTTTTCGGGGTCGAAATCTTGATATAATTTTTTCGGGGTCGAAATCTTGATATACGTAAAATACAATTTTTTCGGGGTCGAAATCTTGATATACGTAAAATACAATTTTTTCGGGGTCGAAATCTTGATATAATTTTTTCGGGGTCGAAATCTTGATATACGTAAAATTAAATTTTTTCGGGGTCGAAATCTTGATATAATTTTTTCGGGGTCGAAATCTTGATATACGTAAAATACAATTTTTTCGGGGTCGAAATCTTGATATACGTAAAATACAATTTTTTCGGGGTCGAAATCTTGATATAATTTTTTCGGGGTCGAAATCTTGATATACGTAAAATACAATTTTTTCGGGGTCGAAATCTTGATATACGTAAAATACAATTTTTTCGGGGTCGAAATCTTGATATAATTTTTTCGGGGTCGAAATCTTGATATACGTAAAATACAATTTTTTCGGGGTCGAAATCTTGATATACGTAAAATACAATTTTTTCGGGGTCGAAATCTTGATATAATTTTTTCGGGGTCGAAATCTTGATATACGTAAAATACAATTTTTTCGGGGTCGAAATCTTGATATACGTAAAATACAATTTTTTCGGGGTCGAAATCTTGATATACTTTTTTCGGGGTCGAAATCTTGATATACGTAAAATACAATTTTTTTGGGGTCGAAATCTTGATATAATTTTTTCGGGGTCGAAATCTTGATATACGTAAAATACAATTTTTTCGGGGTCGAAATCTTGATATAATTTTTTCGGGGTCGAAATCTTGATATACGTAAAATACAATTTTTTCGGGGTCGAAATCTTGATATAATTTTTTCGGGGTCGAAATCTTGATATACGTAAAATACAATTTTTTCGGGGTCGAAATCTTGATATACGTAAAATACAATTTTTTCGGGGTCGAAATCTTGATATAATTTTTTCGGGGTCGAAATCTTGATATACGTAAAATACAATTTTTTCGGGGTCGAAATCTTGATATAATTTTTTCGGGGTCGAAATCTTGATATACGTAAAATTAAATTTTTTCGGGGTCGAAATCTTGATATAATTTTTTCGGGGTCGAAATCTTGATATACGTAAAATACAATTTTTTCGGGGTCGAAATCTTGATATACATAAAATACAATTTTTTCGGGGTCGAAATCTTGATATAATTTTTTCGGGGTCGAAATCTTGATATACGTAAAATACAATTTTTTCGGGGTCGAAATCTTGATATACGTAAAATACAATTTTTTCGGGGTCGAAATCTTGATATAATTTTTTCGGGGTCGAAATCTTGATATACGTAAAATACAATTTTTTCGGGGTCGAAATCTTGATATAATTTTTTCGGGGTCGAAATCTTGATATAATTTTTTCGGGGTCGAAATCTTGATATACGTAAAATACAATTTTTTCGGGGTCGAAATCTTGATATACGTAAAATACAATCTTTTCGGGGTCGAAATCTTGATATAATTTTTTCGGGGTCGAAATCTTGATATACGTAAAATTAAATTTTTTCGGGGTCGAAATCTTGATATAATTTTTTCGGGGTCGAAATCTTGATATACGTAAAATACAATTTTTTCGGGGTCGAAATCTTGATATACGTAAAATACAATTTTTTCGGGGTCGAAATCTTGATATAATTTTTTCGGGGTCGAAATCTTGATATACGTAAAATACAATTTTTTCGGGGTCGAAATCTTGATATAATTTTTTCGGGGTCGAAATCTTGATATACGTAAAATACAATTTTTTCGGGGTCGAAATCTTGATATACGTAAAATACAATTTTTTCGGGGTCGAAATCTTGATATAATTTTTTCGGGGTCGAAATCTTGATATACGTAAAATACAATTTTTTCGGGGTCGAAATCTTGATATACGTAAAATACAATTTTTTCGGGGTCGAAATCTTGATATACGTAAAATACAATTTTTTCGGGGTCGAAATCTTGATATACGTAAAATACAATTGTTTCGGGGTCGAAATCTTGATATAATTTTTTCGGGGTCGAAATCTTGATATACGTAAAATACAATTTTTTCGGGGTCGAAATCTTGATATACGTAAAATACAATTTTTTCGGGGTCGAAATCTTGATATAATTTTTTCGGGGTCGAAATCTTGATATACGTAAAATACAATTTTTTCGGGGTCGAAATCTTGATATAATTTTTTCGGGGTCGAAATCTTGATATACGTAAAATACAATTTTTTCGGGGTCGAAATCTTGATATACGTAAAATACAATTTTTTCGGGGTCGAAATCTTGATATAATTTTTTCGGGGTCGAAATCTTGATATACGTAAAATACAATTTTTTCGGGGTCGAAATCTTGATATAATTTTTTCGGGGTCGAAATCTTGATATACGTAAAATTAAATTTTTTCGGGGTCGAAATCTTGATATAATTTTTTCGGGGTCGAAATCTTGATATACGTAAAATACAATTTTTTCGGGGTCGAAATCTTGATATACGTAAAATACAATTTTTTCGGGGTCGAAATCTTGATATAATTTTTTCGGGGTCGAAATCTTGATATACGTAAAATACAATTTTTTCGGGGTCGAAATCTTGATATACGTAAAATACAATTTTTTCGGGGTCGAAATCTTGATATAATTTTTTCGGGGTCGAAATCTTGATATACGTAAAATACAATTTTTTCGGGGTCGAAATCTTGATATAATTTTTTCGGGGTCGAAATCTTGATATACGTAAAATACAATTTTTTCGGGGTCGAAATCTTGATATACGTAAAATACAATTTTTTCGGGGTCGAAATCTTGATATAATTTTTTCGGGGTCGAAATCTTGATATACGTAAAATACAATTTTTTCGGGGTCGAAATCTTGATATACGTAAAATACAATTTTTTCGGGGTCGAAATCTTGATATAATTTTTTCGGGGTCGAAATCTTGATATACGTAAAATTAAATTTTTTCGGGGTCGAAATCTTGATATAATTTTTTCGGGGTCGAAATCTTGATATACGTAAAATACAATTTTTTCGGGGTCGAAATCTTGATATACGTAAAATACAATTTTTTCGGGGTCGAAATCTTGATATAATTTTTTCGGGGTCGAAATCTTGATATACGTAAAATACAATTTTTTCGGGGTCGAAATCTTGATATACGTAAAATACAATTTTTTCGGGGTCGAAATCTTGATATAATTTTTTCGGGGTCGAAATCTTGATATACGTAAAATACAATTTTTTCGGGGTCGAAATCTTGATATACGTAAAATACAATTTTTTCGGGGTCGAAATCTTGATATAATTTTTTCGGGGTCGAAATCTTGATATACGTAAAATACAATTTTTTCGGGGTCGAAATCTTGATATACGTAAAATACAATTTTTTCGGGGTCGAAATCTTGATATACTTTTTTCGGGGTCGAAATCTTGATATACGTAAAATACAATTTTTTTGGGGTCGAAATCTTGATATAATTTTTTCGGGGTCGAAATCTTGATATACGTAAAATACAATTTTTTCGGGGTCGAAATCTTGATATAATTTTTTCGGGGTCGAAATCTTGATATACGTAAAATACAATTTTTTCGGGGTCGAAATCTTGATATAATTTTTTCGGGGTCGAAATCTTGATATACGTAAAATACAATTTTTTCGGGGTCGAAATCTTGATATACGTAAAATACAATTTTTTCGGGGTCGAAATCTTGATATAATTTTTTCGGGGTCGAAATCTTGATATACGTAAAATACAATTTTTTCGGGGTCGAAATCTTGATATAATTTTTTCGGGGTCGAAATCTTGATATACGTAAAATACAATTTTTTCGGGGTCGAAATCTTGATATACGTAAAATACAATTTTTTCGGGGTCGAAATCTTGATATAATTTTTTCGGGGTCGAAATCTTGATATACGTAAAATACAATTTTTTCGGGGTCGAAATCTTGATATACGTAAAATACAATTTTTTCGGGGTCGAAATCTTGATATAATTTTTTCGGGGTCGAAATCTTGATATACGTAAAATACAATTTTTTCGGGGTCGAAATCTCGATATACGTAAAATACAATTTTTTCGGGGTCGAAATCTTGATATAATTTTTTCGGGGTCGAAATCTTGATATACGTAAAATTAAATTTTTTCGGGGTCGAAATCTTGATATAATTTTTTCGGGGTCGAAATCTTGATATACGTAAAATACAATTTTTTCGGGGTCGAAATCTTGATATACGTAAAATACAATTTTTTGGGGTCGAAATCTTGATATACGTAAAATACAATTTTTTCGGGGTCGAAATCTTGATATAATTTTTTCGGGGTCGAAATCTTGATATACGTAAAATACAATTTTTTCGGGGTCGAAATCTTGATATACGTAAAATACAATTTTTTCGGGGTCGAAATCTTGATATAATTTTTTCGGGGTCGAAATCTTGATATACGTAAAATTAAATTTTTTCGGGGTCGAAATCTTGATATAATTTTTTCGGGGTCGAAATCTTGATATACGTAAAATACAATTTTTTCGGGGTCGAAATCTTGATATACGTAAAATACAATTTTTTCGGGGTCGAAATCTTGATATAATTTTTTCGGGGTCGAAATCTTGATATAATTTTTTCGGGGTCGAAATCTTGATATACGTAAAATACAATTTTTTCGGGGTCGAAATCTTGATATACGTAAAATACAATTTTTTCGGGGTCGAAATCTTGATATAATTTTTTCGGGGTCGAAATCTTGATATACGTAAAATACAATTTTTTCGGGGTCGAAATCTTGATATAATTTTTTCGGGGTCGAAATCTTGATATACGTAAAATACAATTTTTTCGGGGTCGAAATCTTGATATACGTAAAATACAATTTTTTCGGGGTCGAAATCTTGATATAATTTTTTCGGGGTCGAAATCTTGATATACGTAAAATACAATTTTTTCGGGGTCGAAATCTTGATATACGTAAAATACAATTTTTTCGGGGTCGAAATCTTGATATAATTTTTTCGGGGTCGAAATCTTGATATACGTAAAATACAATTTTTTCGGGGTCGAAATCTTGATATAATTTTTTCGGGGTCGAAATCTTGATATACGTAAAATACAATTTTTTCGGGGTCGAAATCTTGATATAATTTTTTCGGGGTCGAAATCTTGATATACGTAAAATTAAATTTTTTCGGGGTCGAAATCTTAATATAATTTTTTCGGGGTCGAAATCTTGATATACGTAAAATACAATTTTTTCGGGGTCGAAATCTTGATATAATTTTTTCGGGGTCGAAATCTTGATATACGTAAAATACAATTTTTTCGGGGTCGAAATCTTGATATACGTAAAATACAATTTTTTCGGGGTCGAAATCTTGATATAATTTTTTCGGGGTCGAAATCTTGATATACGTAAAATACAATTTTTTCGGGGTCGAAATCTTGATATAATTTTTTCGGGGTCGAAATCTTGATATACGTAAAATTAAATTTTTTCGGGGTCGAAATCTTGATATAATTTTTTCGGGGTCGAAATCTTGATATACGTAAAATACAATTTTTTCGGGGTCGAAATCTTGATATACATAAAATACAATTTTTTCGGGGTCGAAATCTTGATATAATTTTTTCGGGGTCGAAATCTTGATATACGTAAAATACAATTTTTTCGGGGTCGAAATCTTGATATACGTAAAATACAATTTTTTCGGGGTCGAAATCTTGATATAATTTTTTCGGGGTCGAAATCTTGATATACGTAAAATACAATTTTTTCGGGGTCGAAATCTTGATATAATTTTTTCGGGGTCGAAATCTTGATATACGTAAAATACAATTTTTTCGGGGTCGAAATCTTGATATACGTAAAATACAATTTTTTCGGGGTCGAAATCTTGATATAATTTTTTCGGGGTCGAAATCTTGATATACGTAAAATACAATTTTTTCGGGGTCGAAATCTTGATATACGTAAAATACAATTTTTTCGGGGTCGAAATCTTGATATAATTTTTTCGGGGTCGAAATCTTGATATACGTAAAATTAAATTTTTTCGGGGTCGAAATCTTGATATAATTTTTTCGGGGTCGAAATCTTGATATACGTAAAATACAATTTTTTCGGGGTCGAAATCTTGATATACGTAAAATACAATTTTTTCGGG
This sequence comes from Ganaspis brasiliensis, assembly GCA_037103525.1. Lineage (NCBI taxonomy): Eukaryota > Metazoa > Arthropoda > Insecta > Hymenoptera > Figitidae > Ganaspis > Ganaspis brasiliensis. The sequence goes on along the minus strand of JAZKLR010000075.1, from coordinate 21,241 downwards.
GTCGAAATCTTGATATACGTAAAATACAATTTTTTCGGGGTCGAAATCTTGATATACATAAAATACAATTTTTTCGGGGTCGAAATCTTGATATAATTTTTTCGGGGTCGAAATCTTGATATACGTAAAATACAATTTTTTCGGGGTCGAAATCTTGATATACGTAAAATACAATTTTTTCGGGGTCGAAATCTTGATATAATTTTTTCGGGGTCGAAATCTTGATATACGTAAAATACAATTTTTTCGGGGTCGAAATCTTGATATACGTAAAATACAATTTTTTCGGGTTCGAAATCTTGATATAATTTTTTCGGGGTCGAAATCTTGATATACGTAAAATACAATTTTTTCGGGGTCGAAATCTTGATATACGTAAAATACAATTTTTTCGGGGTCGAAATCTTGATATAATTTTTTCGGGGTCGAAATCTTGATATACGTAAAATTAAATTTTTTCGGGGTCGAAATCTTGATATAATTTTTTCGGGGTCGAAATCTTGATATACGTAAAATACAATTTTTTCGGGGTCGAAATCTTGATATAATTTTTTCGGGGTCGAAATCTTGATATACGTAAAATACAATTTTTTCGGGGTCGAAATCTTGATATAATTTTTTCGGGGTCGAAATCTTGATATACGTAAAATACAATTTTTTCGGGGTCGAAATCTTGATATACGTAAAATACAATTTTTTCGGGGTCGAAATCTTGATATACGTAAAATACAATTTTTTCGGGGTCGAAATCTTGATATAATTTTTTCGGGGTCGAAATCTTGATATACGTAAAATTAAATTTTTTCGGGGTCGAAATCTTGATATAATTTTTTCGGGGTCGAAATCTTGATATACGTAAAATACAATTTTTTCGGGGTCGAAATCTTGATATACGTAAAATACAATTTTTTCGGGGTCGAAATCTTGATATACGTAAAATACAATTTTTTCGGGGTCGAAATCTTGATATAATTTTTTCGGGGTCGAAATCTTGATATACGTAAAATACAATTTTTTCGGGGTCGAAATCTTGATATAATTTTTTTGGGGTCGAAATCTTGATATACGTAAAATACAATTTTTTCGGGGTCGAAATCTTGATATACGTAAAATACAATTTTTTCGGGGTCGAAATCTTGATATAATTTTTTCGGGGTCGAAATCTTGATATACGTAAAATACAATTTTTTCGGGGTCGAAATCTTGATATAATTTTTTCGGGGTCGAAATCTTGATATACGTAAAATACAATTTTTTCGGGGTCGAAATCTTGATATACGTAAAATACAATTTTTTCGGGGTCGAAATCTTGATATAATTTTTTCGGGGTCGAAATCTTGATATACGTAAAATACAATTTTTTCGGGGTCGAAATCTTGATATACGTAAAATACAATTTTTTCGGGGTCGAAATCTTGATATAATTTTTTCGGGGTCGAAATCTTGATATACGTAAAATTAAATTTTTTCGGGGTCGAAATCTTGATATACGTAAAATACAATTTTTTCGGGGTCGAAATCTTGATATACGTAAAATACAATTTTTTCGGGGTCGAAATCTTGATATAATTTTTTCGGGGTCGAAATCTTGATATACGTAAAATACAATTTTTTCGGGGTCGAAATCTTGATATACGTAAAATACAATTTTTTCGGGGTCGAAATCTTGATATAATTTTTTCGGGGTCGAAATCTTGATATACGTAAAATACAATTTTTTCGGGGTCGAAATCTTGATATACGTAAAATACAATTTTTTCGGGGTCGAAATCTTGATATAATTTTTTCGGGGTCGAAATCTTGATATACGTAAAATACAATTTTTTCGGGGTCGAAATCTTGATATACGTAAAATACAATTTTTTCGGGGTCGAAATCTTAATATAATTTTTTCGGGGTCGAAATCTTGATATATAAAAAATTAAATTTTTTTCGGGGTCGAAATCTTGATATAATTTTTTCGGGGTCGAAATCTTGATATACGTAAAATACAATTTTTTCGGGGTCGAAATCTTGATATAATTTTTTCGGGGTCGAAATCTTGATATACGTAAAATACAATTTTTTCGGGGTCGAAATCTTGATATACGTAAAATACAATTTTTTCGGGGTCGAAATCTTGATATAATTTTTTCGGGGTCGAAATCTTGATATATTAAAAATTAAATTTTTTTCGGGGTCGAAATCTTGATATAATTTTTTCGGGGTCGAAATCTTGATATACGTAAAATACAATTTTTTCGGGGTCGAAATCTTGATATAATTTTTTCGGGGTCGAAATCTTGATATACGTAAAATACAATTTTTTCGGGGTCGAAATCTTGATATAATTTTTTCGGGGTCGAAATCTTGATATACGTAAAATACAATTTTTTCGGGGTCGAAATCTTGATATAATTTTTTCGGGGTCGAAATCTTGATATACGTAAAATACAATTTTTTCGGGGTCGAAATCTTGATATACGTAAAATACAATTTTTTCGGGGTCGAAATCTTGATATACGTAAAATACAATTTTTTCGGGGTCGAAATCTTGATATAATTTTTTCGGGGTCGAAATCTTGATATACGTAAAATACAATTTTTTCGGGGTCGAAATCTTGATATAATTTTTTTGGGGTCGAAATCTTGATATACGTAAAATACAATTTTTTCGGGGTCGAAATCTTGATATACGTAAAATACAATTTTTTCGGGGTCGAAATCTTGATATAATTTTTTCGGGGTCGAAATCTTGATATACGTAAAATACAATTTTTTCGGGGTCGAAATCTTGATATAATTTTTTCGGGGTCGAAATCTTGATATACGTAAAATACAATTTTTTCGGGGTCGAAATCTTGATATACGTAAAATACAATTTTTTCGGGGTCGAAATCTTGATATAATTTTTTCGGGGTCGAAATCTTGATATACGTAAAATACAATTTTTTCGGGGTCGAAATCTTGATATACGTAAAATACAATTTTTTCGGGGTCGAAATCTTGATATAATTTTTTCGGGGTCGAAATCTTGATATACGTAAAATTAAATTTTTTCGGGGTCGAAATCTTGATATACGTAAAATACAATTTTTTCGGGGTCGAAATCTTGATATACGTAAAATACAATTTTTTCGGGGTCGAAATCTTGATATAATTTTTTCGGGGTCGAAATCTTGATATACGTAAAATACAATTTTTTCGGGGTCGAAATCTTGATATACGTAAAATACAATTTTTTCGGGGTCGAAATCTTGATATAATTTTTTCGGGGTCGAAATCTTGATATACGTAAAATACAATTTTTTCGGGGTCGAAATCTTGATATACGTAAAATACAATTTTTTCGGGGTCGAAATCTTGATATAATTTTTTCGGGGTCGAAATCTTGATATACGTAAAATACAATTTTTTCGGGGTCGAAATCTTGATATACGTAAAATACAATTTTTTCGGGGTCGAAATCTTAATATAATTTTTTCGGGGTCGAAATCTTGATATATAAAAAATTAAATTTTTTTCGGGGTCGAAATCTTGATATAATTTTTTCGGGGTCGAAATCTTGATATACGTAAAATACAATTTTTTCGGGGTCGAAATCTTGATATAATTTTTTCGGGGTCGAAATCTTGATATACGTAAAATACAATTTTTTCGGGGTCGAAATCTTGATATAATTTTTTCGGGGTCGAAATCTTGATACACGTAAAATACAATTATTTCGGGGTCGAAATCTTGATATAATTTTTTCGGGGTCGAAATCTTGATATACGTAAAATACAATTTTTTCGGGGTCGAAATCTTGATATAATTTTTTCGGGGTCGAAATCTTGATATACGTAAAATACAATTTTTTCGGGGTCGAAATCTTGATATAATTTTTTCGGGGTCGAAATCTTGATATACGTAAAATACAATTTTTTCGGGGTCGAAATCTTGATATAATTTTTTCGGGGTCGAAATCTTGATATACGTAAAATACAATTTTTTCGGGGTCGAAATCTTGATATAATTTTTTCGGGGTCGAAATCTTGATATATTAAAAATTAAATTTTTTTCGGGGTCGAAATCTTGATATAATTTTTTCGGGGTCGAAATCTTGATATACGTAAAATACAATTTTTTCGGGGTCGAAATCTTGATATACGTAAAATACAATTTTTTCGGGGTCGAAATCTTGATATAATTTTTTCGGGGTCGAAATCTTGATATACGTAAAATACAATTTTTTCGGGGTCGAAATCTTGATATAATTTTTTCGGGGTCGAAATCTTGATATACGTAAAATACAATTTTTTCGGGGTCGAAATCTTGATATAATTTTTTCGGGGTCGAAATCTTGATATACGTAAAATACAATTTTTTCGGGGTCGAAATCTTGATATACGTAAAATACAATTTTTTCGGGGTCGAAATCTTGATATAATTTTTTCGGGGTCGAAATCTTGATATATTAAAAATTAAATTTTTTTCGGGGTCGAAATCTTGATATAATTTTTTCGGGGTCGAAATCTTGATATACGTAAAATACAATTTTTTCGGGGTCGAAATCTTGATATAATTTTTTCGGGGTCGAAATCTTGATATACGTAAAATACAATTTTTTCGGGGTCGAAATCTTGATATAATTTTTTCGGGGTCGAAATCTTGATATACGTAAAATACAATTTTTTCGGGGTCGAAATCTTGATATAATTTTTTCGGGGTCGAAATCTTGATATACGTAAAATACAATTTTTTCGGGGTCGAAATCTTGATATACGTAAAATACAATTTTTTCGGGGTCGAAATCTTGATATAATTTTTTCGGGGTCGAAATCTTGATATACGTAAAATACAATTTTTTCGGGGTCGAAATCTTGATATAATTTTTTCGGGGTCGAAATCTTGATATACGTAAAATACAATTTTTTCGGGGTCGAAATCTTGATATAATTTTTTCGGGGTCGAAATCTTGATATACGTAAAATACAATTTTTTCGGGGTCGAAATCTTGATATAATTTTTTCGGGGTCGAAATCTTGATATACGTAAAATACAATTTTTTCGGGGTCGAAATCTTGATATACGTAAAATACAATTTTTTCGGGGTCGAAATCTTGATATAATTTTTTCGGGGTCGAAATCTTGATATATTAAAAATTAAATTTTTTTCGGGGTCGAAATCTTGATATAATTTTTTCGGGGTCGAAATCTTGATATACGTAAAATACAATTTTTTCGGGGTCGAAATCTTGATATAATTTTTTCGGGGTCGAAATCTTGATATACGTAAAATACAATTTTTTCGGGGTCGAAATCTTGATATAATTTTTTCGGGGTCGAAATCTTGATATACGTAAAATACAATTTTTTCGGGGTCGAAATCTTGATATAATTTTTTCGGGGTCGAAATCTTGATATACGTAAAATACAATTTTTTCGGGGTCGAAATCTTGATATAATTTTTTCGGGGTCGAAATCTTGATATACGTAAAATACAATTTTTTCGGGGTCGAAATCTTGATATAATTTTTTCGGGGTCGAAATCTTGATATACGTAAAATACAAATTTTTCGGGGTCGAAATCTTGATATACGTAAAATACAATTTTTTCGGGGTCGAAATCTTGATATATTAAAAATTAAATTTTTTTCGGGGTCGAAATCTTGATATAATTTTTTCGGGGTCGAAATCTTGATATACGTAAAATACAATTTTTTCGGGGTCGAAATCTTGATATAATTTTTTCGGGGTCGAAATCTTGATATACGTAAAATACAATTTTTTCGGGGTCGAAATCTTGATATAATTTTTTCGGGGGTCGAAATCTTCTTTTCATGATGTTATCGTTTTTCTTTAATAACTCGAAAAGTATTATAGATAGAAAAAAATGGTAAAGGACAAAATTGTTCAAAAAAAAAAAATAAATCAAAAACTTGCCTTGCGCGGTATGTACAATTGATTGGTTTCAAGATAATAATAAAAACAAATTTAAAAACGCATTTTCTCGAAAACGGCTCGATAGATACACGGAAAAATTTGATATGTTATGTAGGACAATGTCCTCTATCAACTCCAATTGGTTTCATTTTAATAGCTCACGGACCCCACGACATTACGATGTTTTTCGATGTCTAATTAGGTGTTAAATGTGGTGTCTAGGATGGGGGGTGTGTTTTGATGTGTAATTAGGTGTTAAATGTGGTGCTCTACGTAGGGGGTGTGTTTTGATGTGTAATTAGGTTTTAAATGTGGTGTCTAGGATGGGGGGTGTGTTTTGATGTGTAATTAGGTGTTAAATGTGGTGCTCTACGTAGGGGGTGTGTTTTGATGTGTAATTAGGTATTAATTTAGGTGTTTTAGGGAGGGGATGTTTTTCGATGTCTAATTAGGTGTTAAATGTGGTGTCTAGGATGGGGGGTGTGTTTTGATGTGTAATTAGGTGTTAAATGTGGTGCTCTACGTAGGGGGTGTGTTTTGATGTGTAATTAGGTATTAATTTAGGTGTTTTAGGGAGGGGATGTTTTTCGATGTCTAATTAGGTGTTAAATGTGGTGTCTAGGATGGGGGGTGTGTTTTGATGTGTAATTAGGTGTTAAATGTGGTGCTCTACGTAGGGGGTGTGTTTTGATGTGTAATTAGGTATTAATTTAGGTGTTTTAGGGAGGGGATGTTTTTCGATGTCTAATTAGGTGTTAAATGTGGTGTCTAGGATGGGGGGTGTGTTTTGATGTGTAATTAGGTGTTAAATGTGGTGCTCTACGTAGGGGGTGTGTTTTGATGTGTAATTAGGTATTAATTTAGGTGTTTTAGGGAGGGGATGTTTTTCGATGTCTAATTAGGTGTTAAATGTGGTGTCTAGGATGGGGGGTGTGTTTTGATGTGTAATTAGGTGTTAAATGTGGTGCTCTACGTAGGGGGTGTGTTTTGACGTGTAATTAGGTGTTAAATGTGGTGTCTAGGATGGGGGGTGTGTTTTGATGTGTAATTAGGTGTTAAATGTGGTGCTCTACGTAGGGGGTGTGTTTTGATGTGTAATTAGGTATTAATTTAGGTGTTTTAGGGAGGGGATGTTTTTCGATGTCTAATTAGGTGTTAAATGTGGTGTCTAGGATGGGGGGTGTGTTTTGATGTGTAATTAGGTGTTAAATGTGGTGTCTAGGATGGGGGGTGTGTTTTGATGTGTAATTAGGTGTTAAATGTGGTGTCTAGGATGTGGGGTGTGTTTTGATGTGTAATTAGGTGTTAAATGTGGTGCTCTACGTAGGGGGTGTGTTTTGATGTGTAATTAGGTATTAATTTAGGTGTTTTAGGGAGGGGATGTTTTTCGATGTCTAATTAGGTGTTAAATGTGGTGTCTAGGATGGGGGGTGTGTTTTGATGTGTAATTAGGTGTTAAATGTGGTGCTCTACGTAGGGGGTGTGTTTTGATGTGTAATTAGGTATTAATTTAGGTGTTTTAGGGAGGGGATGTTTTTCGATGTGTAATTAGGTGTTAAATGTGGTGCTCTACGTAGGGGGTGTGTTTTGATGTGTAATTAGGTATTAATTTAGGTGTTTTAGGGAGGGGATGTTTTTCGATGTCTAATTAGGTGTTAAATGTGGTGTCTAGGATGGGGGGTGTGTTTTGATGTGTAATTAGGTGTTAAATGTGGTGCTCTACGTAGGGGGTGTGTTTTGATGTGTAATTAGGTGTTAAATGTGGTGTCTAGGATGGGGGGTGTGTTTTGATGTGTAATTAGGTGTTAAATGTGGTGCTCTACGTTGGGGGTGTGTTTTGATGTGTAATTAGGTATTAATTTAGGTGTTTTAGGGAGGGGATGTTTTTCGATGTCTAATTAGGTGTTAAATGTGGTGTCTAGGATGGGGGGTGTGTTTTGATGTGTAATTAGGTGTTAAATGTGGTGCTCTACGTAGGGGGTGTGTTTTGATGTGTAATTAGGTATTAATTTAGGTGTTTTAGGGAGGGGATGTTTTTCGATGTCTAATTAGGTGTTAAATGTGGTGTCTAGGATGGGGGGTGTGTTTCGATGTCTAATTAGGTGTTAAATGTGGTGTCTAGGATGTGGGGTGTGTTTTGATGTGTAATTAGGTGTTAAATGTGGTGCTCTACGTAGGGGGTGTGTTTTGATGTGTAATTAGGTATTAATTTAGGTGTTTTAGGGAGGGGATGTTTTTCGATGTCTAATTAGGTGTTAAATGTGGTGTCTAGGATGGGGGGTGTGTTTTGATGTGTAATTAGGTGTTAAATGTGGTGCTCTACGTAGGGGGTGTGTTTTGATGTGTAATTAGGTATTAATTTAGGTGTTTTAGGGAGGGGATGTTTTTCGATGTCTAATTAGGTGTTAAATGTGGTGTCTAGGATGGGGGGTGTGTTTTGATGTGTAATTAGGTGTTAAATGTGGTGCTCTACGTAGGGGGTGTGTTTTGATGTGTAATTAGGTATTAATTTAGGTGTTTTAGGGAGGGGATGTTTTTCGATGTCTAATTAGGTGTTAAATGTGGTGTCTAGGATGGGGGGTGTGTTTTGATGTGTAATTAGGTGTTAAATGTGGTGCTCTACGTAGGGGGTGTGTTTTGATGTGTAATTAGGTATTAATTTAGGTGTTTTAGGGAGGGGATGTTTTTCGATGTCTAATTAGGTGTTAAATGTGGTGTCTAGGATGGGGGGTGTGTTTTGATGTGTAATTAGGTGTTAAATGTGGTGCTCTACGTAGGGGGTGTGTTTTGATGTGTAATTAGGTATTAATTTAGGTGTTTTAGGGAGGGGATGTTTTTCGATGTCTAATTAGGTGTTAAATGTGGTGTCTAGGATGGGGGGTGTGTTTTGATGTGTAATTAGGTGTTAAATGTGGTGCTCTACGTAGGGGGTGTGTTTTGATGTGTAATTAGGTGTTAAATGTGGTGTCTAGGATGGGGGGTGTGTTTTGATGTGTAATTAGGTGTTAAATGTGGTGCTCTACGTTGGGGGTGTGTTTTGATGTGTAATTAGGTATTAATTTAGGTGTTTTAGGGAGGGGATGTTTTTCGATGTCTAATTAGGTGTTAAATGTGGTGTCTAGGATGGGGGGTGTGTTTTGATGTGTAATTAGGTGTTAAATGTGGTGCTCTACGTAGGGGGTGTGTTTTGATGTGTAATTAGGTATTAATTTAGGTGTTTTAGGGAGGGGATGTTTTTCGATGTGTAATTAGGTGTTAAATGTGGTGTCTAGGATGGGGGGTGTGTTTTGATGTGTAATTAGGTGTTAAATGTGGTGCTCTACGTAGGGGGTGTGTTTTGATGTGTAATTAGGTATTAATTTAGGTGTTTTAGGGAGGGGATGTTTTTCGATGTCTAATTAGGTGTTAAATGTGGTGTCTAGGATGGGGGGTGTGTTTTGATGTCTAATTAGGTGTTAAATGTGGTGTCTAGGATGGGGGGTGTGTTTTGATGTGTAATTAGGTGTTAAATGTGGTGCTCTACGTAGGGGGTGTGTTTTGATGTGTAATTAGGTGTTAAATGTGGTGTCTAGGATGGGGGGTGTGTTTTGATGTGTAATTAGGTGTTAAATGTGGTGCTCTACGTAGGGGGTGTGTTTCGATGTCTAATTAGGTGTTAAATGTGGTGTCTAGGATGGGGGGTGTGTTTTGATGTGTAATTAGGTGTTAAATGTGGTGCTCTACGTAGGGGGTGTGTTTTGATGTGTAATTAGGTATTAATTTAGGTGTTTTAGGGAGGGGATGTTTTTCGATGTCTAATTAGGTGTTAAATGTGGTGTCTAGGATGGGGGGTGTGTTTCGATGTCTAATTAGGTGTTAAATGTGGTGTCTAGGATGGGGGGTGTGTTTTGATGTGTAATTAGGTGTTAAATGTGGTGCTCTACGTAGGGGGTGTGTTTTGATGTGTAATTAGGTATTAATTTAGGTGTTTTAGGGAGGGGATGTTTTTCGATGTCTAATTAGGTGTTAAATGTGGTGTCTAGGATGGGGGGTGTGTTTTGATGTGTAATTAGGTGTTAAATGTGGTGCTCTACGTAGGGGGTGTGTTTTGATGTGTAATTAGGTTTTAAATGTGGTGTCTAGGATGGGGGGTGTGTTTTGATGTGTAATTAGGTGTTAAATGTGGTGCTCTACGTAGGGGGTGTGTTTTGATGTGTAATTAGGTATTAATTTAGGTGTTTTAGGGAGGGGATGGTTTTTGATGTTTAATTAGGTGTTAATTTTACTGTTTTAGGAAGGGGATGGTTTTTGATGTTTAATTAGGTGTTAATTTTACTGTTTTAGGAAGGGGATGGTTTTTGATGTTTAATTAGGTGTTAATTTTACTGTTTTAGGAAGGGGATGGTTTTTGATGTTTAATTAGGTGTTAATTTTACTGTTTTAGGAAGGGGATGGTTTTTGATGTTTAATTAGGTGTTAATTTTACTGTTTTAGGAAGGGGATGGTTTTTGATGTTTAATTAGGTGTTAATTTTACTGTTTTAGGAAGGGGATGGTTTTTGATGTTTAATTAGGTGTTAATTTTACTGTTTTAGGAAGGGGATTTGTCCTCCGAATTAAAATCCCTTCCATTAAATACATTTTCAAAAATTTGAAAATAAACTTTTTTTTTAAAAATTCAAATAACTCAAAAAATATTGAAAATACCAAAAAATTTTCAATAGCAATTTTATAGACAATTCAAAAACGTATCGTTTGCCCCATAGTAAAACTTGAAAAAAAATGCCTTTTTTGAAAAAAATCAAAAATTTTCAAAAATCCCAAAAAAAAAAAATTTTTTTTTTTAAAACATTATACATCTTAAAACATGTCCACACACAAAGATTTAGCGATATTCATTCATAAACAACCATAGAATCACGAAAAAAGACTATTTCACATAATACAAAGAAACTTTTTTAAATGCATTTTTTGGCTAAACGCAACCACAGATTTGACTCATTTTTGGTAAACACACATTATAAACATCAAACTTCAAAATGCAAAAGGTCTCATTAAAAACTTTTCACTAGTACTCGACAATACGTTTTTGATGTTTAATTAGGTGTTAATTTTACTGTTTTAGGAAGGGGATGGTTTTTGATGTTTAATTAGGTGTTAGTTTTACTGTTTTAGAAAGGGGATGGTTTTTGATGTTTAATTAGGTGTTAATTTTACTGTTTTAGGAAGGGGATGGTTTTTGATGTTTAATTAGGTGTTAATTTTACTGTTTTAGGAAGGGGATGGTTTTTGATGTTTAATTAGGTGTTAATTTTACTGTTTTAGGAAGGGGATGGTTTTTGATGTTTAATTAGGTGTTAATTTTACTGTTTTAGGAAGGGGATGGTTTTTGATGTTTAATTAGGTGTTAATTTTACTGTTTTAGGAAGGGGATGGTTTTTGATGTTTAATTAGGTGTTAATTTTACTGTTTTAGGAAGGGGATGGTTTTTGATGTTTAATTAGAGGTTAATTTAGCTGTTTTAGAAAGGGGATGGTTTTTGATGTTTAATTAGGTGTTAATTTTACTGTTTTAGGAAGGGGATGGTTTTTGATGTTTAATTAGGTGTTAATTTTACTGTTTTAGGAAGGGGATGGTTTTTGATGTTTAATTAGGTGTTAATTTTACTGTTTTAGGAAGGGGATGGTTTTTGATGTTTAATTAGGTGTTAATTTTACTGTTTTAGGAAGGGGATGGTTTTTGATGTTTAATTAGGTGTTAATTTTACTGTTTTAGGAAGGGGATGGTTTTTGATGTTTAATTAGGTGTTAATTTTACTGTTTTAGGAAGGGGATGGTTTTTGATGTTTAATTAGGTGTTAATTTTACTGTTTTAGGAAGGGGATGGTTTTTGATGTTTAATTAGGTGTTAATTTTACTGTTTTAGGAAGGGGATGGTTTTTGATGTTTAATTAGGTGTTAATTTTACTGTTTTAGGAAGGGGATGGTTTTTGATGTTTAATTAGGTGTTAATTTTACTGTTTTAGGAAGGGGATGGTTTTTGATGTTTAATTAGGTGTTAATTTTACTGTTTTAGGAAGGGGATGGTTTTTGATGTTTAATTAGGTGTTAATTTTCCTCTTTTATCTGGGGGATGGTTTTTGATGTTTAATTAGGTGTTAATTTTACTGTTTTAGGAAGGGGATGGTTTTTGATGTTTAATTAGGTGTTAATTTTACTGTTTTAGGAAGGGGATGGTTTTTGATGTTTAATTAGGTGTTAATTTTACTGTTTTAGGAAGGGGATGGTTTTTGATGTTTAATTAGGTGTTAATTTTACTGTTTTAGGAAGGGGATGGTTTTTGATGTTTAATTAGGTGTTAATTTTACTGTTTTAGGAAGGGGATGGTTTTTGATGTGTAATTAGGTATTAATTTAGGTGTTTTAGGGAGGGGATGTTTTTCGATGTCTAATTAGGTGTTAAATGTGGTGTCTAGGATGGGGGGTGTGTTTTGATGTGTAATTAGGTGTTAAATGTGGTGTCTAGGATGGGGGATGGTTTTTGATGTTTAATTAGGTGTTAATTTTACTGTTTTAGGAAGGGGATGGTTTTTGATGTTTAATTAGAGGTTAATTTAGCTGTTTTAGGTGGGGGATGGTTTTTGATGTTTAATTAGGTGTTAATTTTACTGTTTTAGGAAGGGGATGGTTTTTGATGTTTAATTAGGTGTTAATTTTACTGTTTTAGGAAGGGGATGGTTTTTGATGTTTAATTAGGTGTTAATTTTACTGTTTTAGGAAGGGGATGGTTTTTGATGTTTAATTAGGTGTTAGTTTTACTGTTTTAGAAAGGGGATGGTTTTTGATGTTTAATTAGGTGTTAGTTTTACTGTTTTAGGAAGGGGATGGTTTTTGATGTTTAATTAGGTGTTAATTTTACTGTTTTAGGAAGGGGATGGTTTTTGATGTTTAATTAGGTGTTAATTTTACTGTTTTAGGAAGGGGATGGTTTTTGATGTTTAATTAGGTGTTAATTTTACTGTTTTAGGAAGGGGATGGTTTTTGATGTTTAATTAGGTGTTAATTTTACTGTTTTAGGAAGGGGATGGTTTTTGATGTTTAATTAGGTGTTAATTTTACTGTTTTAGGAAGGGGATGGTTTTTGATGTTTAATTAGGTGTTAATTTTACTGTTTTAGGAAGGGGATGGTTTTTGATGTTTAATTAGGTGTTAATTTTACTGTTTTAGGTGGGGGATGGTTTTTGATGTTTAATTAGGTGTTAATTTTACTGTTTTAGGAAGGGGATGGTTTTTGATGTTTAATTAGGTGTTAATTTTCCTCTTTTATCTGGGGGATGGTTTTTGATGTTTAATTAGGTGTTAATTTTACTGTTTTAGAAAGGGGATGGTTTTTGATGTTTAATTAGGTGTTAATTTTACTGTTTTAGGAAGGGGATGGTTTTTGATGTTTAATTAGAGGTTAATTTAGCTGTTTTAGAAAGGGGATGGTTTTTGATGTTTAATTAGGTGTTAATTTTACTGTTTTAGGAAGGGGATGGTTTTTGATGTTTAATTAGGTGTTAATTTTACTGTTTTAGGAAGGGGATGGTTTTTGATGTTTAATTAGGTGTTAATTTTACTGTTTTAGGAAGGGGATGGTTTTTGATGTTTAATTAGGTGTTAATTTTACTGTTTTAGGAAGGGGATGGTTTTTGATGTTTAATTAGGTGTTAATTTTACTGTTTTAGGAAGGGGATGGTTTTTGATGTTTAATTAGGTGTTAATTTTACTGTTTTAGGTGGGGGATGGTTTTTGATGTTTAATTAGGTGTTAATTTTACTGTTTTAGGAAGGGGATGGTTTTTGATGTTTAATTAGGTGTTAATTTTACTGTTTTAGGAAGGGGATGGTTTTTGATGTTTAATTAGGTGTTAATTTTACTGTTTTAGGAAGGGGATGGTTTTTGATGTTTAATTAGGTGTTAGTTTTACTGTTTTAGAAAGGGGATGGTTTTTGATGTTTAATTAGGTGTTAATTTTACTGTTTTAGGTGGGGGATGGTTTTTGATGTTTAATTAGGTGTTAATTTTACTGTTTTAGGAAGGGGATGGTTTTTGATGTTTAATTAGGTGTTAATTTTCCTCTTTTATCTGGGGGATGGTTTTTGATGTTTAATTAGGTGTTAATTTTACTGTTTTAGAAAGGGGATGGTTTTTGATGTTTAATTAGGTGTTAATTTTACTGTTTAAGGAAGGGGATGGTTTTTGATGTTTAATTAGAGGTTAATTTAGCTGTTTTAGGTGGGGGATGGTTTTTGATGTTTAATTAGAGGTTAATTTAGCTGTTTTAGGTGGGGGATGGTTTTTGATGTTTAATTAGGTGTTAATTTTACTGTTTTAGGTGGGGGATGGTTTTTGATGTTTAATTAGGTGTTAATTTTACTGTTTTAGGAAGGGGATGGTTTTTGATGTTTAATTAGGTGTTAATTTTACTGTTTTAGGTGGGGGATGGTTTTTGATGTTTAATTAGGTGTTAATTTTACTGTTTTAGGAAGGGGATGGTTTTTGATGTTTAATTAGGTGTTAATTTTACTGTTTAAGGAAGGGGATGGTTTTTGATGTTTAATTAGAGGTTAATTTAGCTGTTTTAGGTGGGGGATGGTTTTTGATGTTTAATTAGAGGTTAATTTAGCTGTTTTAGGTGGGGGATGGTTTTTGATGTTTAATTAGGTGTTAGTTTTACTGTTTTAGGAAGGGGATGGTTTTTGATGTTTAATTAGGTGTTAATTTTACTGTTTTAGGAAGGGGATGGTTTTTGATGTTTAATTAGGTGTTAGTTTTACTGTTTTAGGAAGGGGATGGTTTTTGATGTTTAATTAGGTGTTAATTTTACTGTTTTAGGAAGGGGATGGTTTTTGATGTTTAATTAGGTGTTAATTTTACTGTTTTAGGAAGGGGATGGTTTTTGATGTTTAATTAGGTGTTAATTTTACTGTTTTAGGAAGGGGATGGTTTTTGATGTTTAATTAGGTGTTAATTTTACTGTTTTAGGAAGGGGATGGTTTTTGATGTTTAATTAGGTGTTAATTTTACTGTTTTAGAAAGGGGATGGTTTTTGATGTTTAATTAGAGGTTAATTTAGCTGTTTTAGAAAGGGGATGGTTTTTGATGTTTAATTAGGTGTTAATTTTACTGTTTTAGGAAGGGGATGGTTTTTGATGTTTAATTAGGTGTTAATTTTACTGTTTAAGGAAGGGGATGGTTTTTGATGTTTAATTAGAGGTTAATTTAGCTGTTTTAGGTGGGGGATGGTTTTTGATGTTTAATTAGGTGTTAATTTTACTGTTTTAGGAAGGGGATGGTTTTTGATGTTTAATTAGGTGTTAATTTTACTGTTTTAGGAAGGGGATGGTTTTTGATGTTTAATTAGGTGTTAATTTTACTGTTTTAGGAAGGGGATGGTTTTTGATGTTTAATTAGGTGTTAATTTTACTGTTTTAGGAAGGGGATGGTTTTTGATGTTTAATTAGGTGTTAATTTTACTGTTTTAGGAAGGGGATGGTTTTTGATGTTTAATTAGGTGTTAGTTTTACTGTTTTAGGAAGGGGATGGTTTTTGATGTTTAATTAGGTGTTAATTTTACTGTTTTAGGAAGGGGATGGTTTTTGATGTTTAATTAGGTGTTAATTTTACTGTTTTAGGAAGGGGATGGTTTTTGATGTTTAATTATTTGTTAATTTTGCTGTTTTAGGTGGGGGATGGTTTTTGATGTTTAATTAGGTGTTAATTTTACTGTTTTAGGAAGGGGATGGTTTTTGATGTTTAATTAGGTGTTAATTTTACTGTTTTAGGAAGGGGATGGTTTTTGATGTTTAATTAGGTGTTAATTTTACTGTTTTAGGAAGGGGATGGTTTTTGATGTTTAATTAGGTGTTAATTTTACTGTTTTAGGAAGGGGATGGTTTTTGATGTTTAATTAGGTGTTAATTTTCCTCTTTTATCTGGGGGATGGTTTTTGATGTTTAATTAGGTGTTAATTTTACTGTTTTAGGAAGGGGATGGTTTTTGATGTTTAATTAGGTGTTAATTTTACTGTTTTAGGAAGGGGATGGTTTTTGATGTTTAATTAGGTGTTAATTTTACTGTTTTAGGAAGGGGATGGTTTTTGATGTTTAATTAGGTGTTAATTTTACTGTTTTAGGAAGGGGATGGTTTTTGATGTTTAATTAGGTGTTAATTTTACTGTTTTAGGAAGGGGATGGTTTTTGATGTTTAATTAGGTGTTAATTTTACTGTTTTAGGTGGGGGATGGTTTTTGATGTTTAATTAGGTGTTAATTTTACTGTTTTAGGAAGGGGATGGTTTTTGATGTTTAATTAGGTGTTAATTTTACTGTTTTAGGAAGGGGATGGTTTTTGATGTTTAATTAGGTGTTAATTTTACTGTTTTAGGAAGGGGATGGTTTTTGATGTTTAATTAGGTGTTAATTTTACTGTTTTAGGAAGGGGATGGTTTTTGATGTTTAATTAGGTGTTAATTTTACTGTTTTAGGAAGGGGATGGTTTTTGATGTTTAATTAGGTGTTAATTTTACTGTTTTAGGTGGGGGATGGTTTTTGATGTTTAATTAGGTGTTAATTTTACTGTTTTAGGAAGGGGATGGTTTTTGATGTTTAATTAGGTGTTAATTTTACTGTTTTAGGAAGGGGATGGTTTTTGATGTTTAATTAGAGGTTAATTTAGCTGTTTTAGGTGGGGGATGGTTTTTGATGTTTAATTAGGTGTTAATTTTACTGTTTTAGGAAGGGGATGGTTTTTGATGTTTAATTAGGTGTTAATTTTACTGTTTTAGGAAGGGGATGGTTTTTGATGTTTAATTAGGTGTTAATTTTACTGTTTTAGGAAGGGGATGGTTTTTGATGTTTAATTAGATGTTAATTTTGCTGTTTTAGGTGGGGGATGGTTTTTGATGTTTAATTATTTGTTAATTTTGCTGTTTTAGGTGGGGGATGGTTTTTGATGTTTAATTAGGTGTTAATTTTACTGTTTTAGGAAGGGGATGGTTTTTGATGTTTAATTAGGTGTTAATTTTACTGTTTTAGGAAGGGGATGGTTTTTGATGTTTAATTAGGTGTTAATTTTACTGTTTTAGGAAGGGGATGGTTTTTGATGTTTAATTAGGTGTTAATTTTACTGTTTTAGGAAGGGGATGGTTTTTGATGTTTAATTAGGTGTTAATTTTCCTCTTTTATCTGGGGGATGGTTTTTGATGTTTAATTAGGTGTTAATTTTACTGTTTTAGGAAGGGGATGGTTTTTGATGTTTAATTAGGTGTTAATTTTACTGTTTTAGGAAGGGGATGGTTTTTGATGTTTAATTAGGTGTTAATTTTACTGTTTTAGGAAGGGGATGGTTTTTGATGTTTAATTAGGTGTTAATTTTACTGTTTTAGGAAGGGGATGGTTTTTGATGTTTAATTAGGTGTTAATTTTACTGTTTTAGGAAGGGGATGGTTTTTGATGTTTAATTAGGTGTTAATTTTACTGTTTTAGGAAGGGGATGGTTTTTGATGTTTAATTAGAGGTTAATTTAGCTGTTTTAGAAAGGGGATGGTTTTTGATGTTTAATTAGGTGTTAATTTTACTGTTTTAGGAAGGGGATGGTTTTTGATGTTTAATTAGGTGTTAATTTTACTGTTTTAGGAAGGGGATGGTTTTTGATGTTTAATTAGGTGTTAATTTTACTGTTTTAGGAAGGGGATGGTTTTTGATGTTTAATTAGGTGTTAATTTTACTGTTTTAGGAAGGGGATGGTTTTTGATGTTTAATTAGGTGTTAATTTTACTGTTTTAGGAAGGGGATGGTTTTTGATGTTTAATTAGGTGTTAATTTTACTGTTTTAGGTGGGGGATGGTTTTTGATGTTTAATTAGGTGTTAATTTTACTGTTTTAGGAAGGGGATGGTTTTTGATGTTTAATTAGGTGTTAATTTTACTGTTTTAGGAAGGGGATGGTTTTTGATGTTTAATTAGGTGTTAATTTTACTGTTTTAGGAAGGGGATGGTTTTTGATGTTTAATTAGGTGTTAATTTTACTGTTTTAGGAAGGGGATGGTTTTTGATGTTTAATTAGGTGTTAATTTTACTGTTTTAGGAAGGGGATGGTTTTTGATGTTTAATTAGGTGGTTATTTTACTGTTTTAGGAAGGGGATGGTTTTTGATGTTTAATTAGGTGTTAATTTTACTGTTTTAGGAAGGGGATGGTTTTTGATGTTTAATTAGGTGTTAATTTTACTGTTTTAGGAAGGGGATGGTTTTTGATGTTTAATTAGGTGTTAATTTTACTGTTTTAGGAAGGGGATGGTTTTTGATGTTTAATTAGGTGTTAATTTTACTGTTTTAGGTGGGGGATGGTTTTTGATGTTTAATTAGGTGTTAATTTTACTGTTTTAGGAAGGGGATGGTTTTTGATGTTTAATTAGGTGTTAATTTTACTGTTTTAGGAAGGGGATGGTTTTTTATGTTTAATTAGGTGTTAATTTTACTGTTTTAGGAAGGGGATGGTTTTTGATGTTTAATTAGGTGTTAATTTTACTGTTTTAGGAAGGGGATGGTTTTTGATGTTTAATTAGGTGTTAATTTTACTGTTTTAGGAAGGGGATGGTTTTTGATGTTTAATTAGGTGTTAATTTTACTGTTTTAGGAAGGGGATGGTTTTTGATGTTTAATTAGGTGTTAATTTTACTGTTTTAGGAAGGGGATGGTTTTTGATGTTTAATTAGGTGTTAATTTTACTGTTTTAGGAAGGGGATGGTTTTTGATGTTTAATTAGGTGTTAGTTTTACTGTTTTAGGAAGGGGATGGTTTTTGATGTTTAATTAGGTGTTAATTTTACTGTTTTAGGAAGGGGATGGTTTTTGATGTTTAATTAGGTGTTAATTTTACTGTTTTAGGAAGGGGATGGTTTTTGATGTTTAATTAGGTGTTAATTTTACTGTTTTAGGAAGGGGATGGTTTTTGATGTTTAATTAGGTGTTAATTTTACTGTTTTAGGAAGGGGATGGTTTTTGATGTTTAATTAGGTGTTAATTTTACTGTTTTAGGAAGGGGATGGTTTTTGATGTTTAATTAGGTGTTAATTTTACTGTTTTAGGAAGGGGATGGTTTTTGATGTTTAATTAGGTGTTAATTTTACTGTTTTAGGAAGGGGATGGTTTTTGATGTTTAATTAGGTGTTAATTTTACTGTTTTAGGAAGGGGATGGTTTTTGATGTTTAATTAGGTGTTAATTTTACTGAGGTGTTAATTTTACTGTTTTAGGAAGGGGATGGTTTTTGATGTTTAATTAGGTGGTTATTTTACTGTTTTAGGAAGGGGATGGTTTTTGATGTTTAATTAGGTGTTAATTTTACTGTTTTAGGAAGGGGATGGTTTTTGATGTTTAATTAGGTGTTAATTTTACTGTTTTAGGAAGGGGATGGTTTTTGATGTTTAATTAGGTGTTAATTTTACTGTTTTAGGAAGGGGATGGTTTTTGATGTTTAATTAGGTGTTAATTTTACTGTTTTAGGAAGGGGATGGTTTTTGATGTTTAATTAGGTGTTAATTTTACTGTTTTAGGAAGGGGATGGTTTTTGATGTTTAATTAGGTGTTAATTTTACTGTTTTAGGAAGGGGATGGTTTTGATGTTTAATTAGGTGTTAATTTTACTGTTTTAGGAAGGGGATGGTTTTTGATGTTTAATTAGGTGTTAATTTTACTGTTTTAGGAAGGGGATGGTTTTTGATGTTTAATTAGGTGTTAATTTTACTGTTTTAGGAAGGGGATGGTTTTTGATGTTTAATTAGGTGTTAATTTTACTGTTTTAGGAAGGGGATGGTTTTTGATGTTTAATTAGGTGTTAATTTTACTGTTTTAGGTGGGGATGGTTTTTGATGTTTAATTAGGTGTTAATTTTACTGTTTTAGGAAGGGGATGGTTTTTGATGTTTAATTAGGTGTTAATTTTACTGTTTTAGGAAGGGGATGGTTTTTGATGTTTAATTAGAGGTTAATTTAGCTGTTTTAGGTGGGGATGGTTTTTGATGTTTAATTAGGTGTTAATTTTACTGTTTTAGGAAGGGGATGGTTTTTGATGTTTAATTAGGTGTTAATTTTACTGTTTTAGGAAGGGGATGGTTTTTGATGTTTAATTAGGTGTTAATTTTACTGTTTTAGGAAGGGGATGGTTTTTGATGTTTAATTAGGTGTTAATTTTACTGTTTTAGGTGGGGATGGTTTTTGATGTTTAATTAGGTGTTAATTTTACTGTTTTAGGAAGGGATGGTTTTTGATGTTTAATTAGGTGTTAATTTTACTGTTTTAGGAAGGGGATGGTTTTTGATGTTTAATTAGGTGTTAATTTTACTGTTTTAGGAAGGGGATGGTTTTTGATGTTTAATTAGGTGTTAATTTTACTGTTTTAGGTGGGGGATGGTTTTTGATGTTTAATTAGGTGTTAATTTTACTGTTTTAGGAAGGGGATGGTTTTTGATGTTTAATTAGGTGTTAATTTTACTGTTTTAGGAAGGGGATGGTTTTTGATGTTTAATTAGGTGTTAATTTTACTGTTTTAGGAAGGGGATGGTTTTTGATGTTTAATTAGGTGTTAATTTTACTGTTTTAGGAAGGGGATGGTTTTTGATGTTTAATTAGGTGTTAATTTTACTGTTTTAGGAAGGGGATGGTTTTTGATGTTTAATTAGGTGTTAATTTTACTGTTTTAGGTGGGGGATGGTTTTTGATGTTTAATTAGGTGTTAATTTTACTGTTTTAGGAAGGGGATGGTTTTTGATGTTTAATTAGGTGTTAATTTTACTGTTTTAGGAAGGGGATGGTTTTTGATGTTTAATTAGAGGTTAATTTAGCTGTTTTAGGTGGGGGATGGTTTTTGATGTTTAATTAGGTGTTAATTTTACTGTTTTAGGTGGGGGATGGTTTTTGATGTTTAATTAGGTGTTAATTTTACTGTTTTAGGAAGGGGATGGTTTTTGATGTTTAATTAGGTGTTAATTTTACTGTTTTAGGAAGGGGATGGTTTTTGATGTTTAATTAGGTGTTAATTTTACTGTTTTAGGAAGGGGATGGTTTTTGATGTTTAATTAGGTGTTAATTTTACTGTTTTAGGAAGGGATGGTTTTTGATGTTTAATTAGGTGTTAATTTTACTGTTTTAGGTGGGGATGGTTTTTGATGTTTAAGGTGTTAATTTTACTGTTTTAGGAAGGGGATGGTTTTTGATGTTTAATTAGGTGTTAATTTTACTGTTTTAGGAAGGGGATGGTTTTTGATGTTTAATTAGAGGTTAATTTAGCTGTTTTAGGTGGGGGATGGTTTTTGATGTTTAATT